>JAEDXX010000181.1:0-181744 GCA_021725515.1 Epicauta chinensis | reverse complement strand
TTTAAAAATTGAATCATGAAAACTAAAACGTGATCAGCGAATTCATTAGTTCGATTTCCTCTGCCATCATCAACAAATCCATCGACACTTAGGTTTCCTTCTATATAGAGTAATCTTCTTTTTAAAGTTGTTTCGTCCATAATCACTGCACAAATACTGTCTTTGGAGTCAAACGTAGCAGCTTTTTTTCTAATTGCATCAAAAAGTTGTTTATTTCTCCCTGGTTCTAGTGAAAAAGCTTTTAAAGTCTTTTGATTTGTTCTTCTGGTTGGTAATTCTAAATTCTCAATCAGAAATCTATAACATTTGGGTCCGAGTTTATCAATTTGAGTTGATATTAATTTTTGCTCTTCCGAGTAACGATGTCCTTGGGGTTTTCGGTCTTGATTTTTCAAACTCATCGAAACTACTTCGCGTAATATCGGAGACTTAATAATAAATGGAAGGTTTTTTGTAATATCGCGATTACGTTCCGCTAAAGCTTCACATTCTCGTGTCTTTTTATCTAATCTTGAAGTTAAACTTTGAACGGAATCTTGCAATTTTTTGACTTCTCGAAAAGCCATTTTTTCAGTTGGAGAAATCTTAGTCGATTTCACTCCCAAATCTTCAGCAATCTTTTTAATAGATTTTCTCTTCATTGCCACTAAACAAATAAAATAAAAATAAAAATATAGAAAATTTTAAAAATGCAAGGTGAAAACCATTAAACTGATTCGTCGATTCGTAGATCATAATTATAAACAGTTTTAAGCGAAGAGTTGAATTAATTCATTTAATTTTTATAAGAAAATATGCGTTGTAGTAGAACCTTCAGTTAATAAGTAGATAAAGATTACAAAACTATCAGATTTGTTTTAATTTTTTAGTGAAAAATAAAGTTAGTAAACAATTATTTGTTTAAATCAAATTAGTTAAAACTAAGGCAAGAAAAATCAATTTTACTCCACACTTACATGTTTTACTCCATTTTACCGTTATCAAAGTGTTTATCACATAAAAGATAGATTTTTAATTACACTAAAGTATCACTTTTGCTAAAGTAATCACTTTAAACACTTCTTGTTCAAATAATATTGGGCAAGCAATAAGACTGCGAAGTCAAAATAATAAAAAAAAATTATCCGGCCTAAGATAATACATGACAAAAGATTAATCATCACCAATATAGTTTAATCGCATTATATACGTTAAATGAGTTGTAAATAAAACTGAAGTTAATGAAAGTCCAAAAGTGTTTCAATCATAAATGTTAATGTTTTTTTTTAATTACTCCTCTCTACCTAAACAACTTTAAATAAAAGAATACATAGAAAAAGTTGTATTTTGTACTCAACAACAACATATGATTAAATGAAAAATATTTAAACAAATCTCTACCAATAAAACAGTTTTTTTCTTCTCCTGAAAAATTTATAAAAATGGAGATGTCCCCCTTTTGCACCGGTGTCTTCAATTTAGGTGTTATTATTTTATCAAAAAATAGTAGGCTACTGGTTGTCCCTGTTTTGACAGTGCTATTGCCTTTATAATAAAAATTATTTTGACATTATCCTTTCATATATGGGATTATTAAAGAACTTTTTTTTTATAATTTGTTGATAAAACAATAGCACCTACAGTAATCATTGCTTTAAAAAAAAACACTTGCGCACATACTAATTGTAAGAATGAAAATAACAAAACGAGTTTGCAGACATTTGAAGTTGAAGGTAAGAATTAAGGATCCTGTAAATTTCATATTTTTATGTCATTCGTATATATTATTGGACCCTTAATAGATATCAAAAGGATAACATTAATAAGCAAATAATTGTTTAGTTGACAACGGGCAATTGTGGCGTTGCGATGGCGTTATGAAAAATAACAGCCCGTTGTTAAGGCCGGTTGCTATGATAAACAACTTTTTTGCTGTCATTAAAAATGTGATCATAACCTCAAATTTTCATATATCAAAGCAAAAAGTAAAAAAAAAACAAAAATAAAGTTAAATTGCTTCTTAAATTGCTTATGGCATAATGAAAGCACCACGGGCGTTATTTGTCTCATAACGTTCTTGATACATTAATTACTATTATGTCGCAGTCAACATGTTCATTTTACAGCCTAAACAATGCAATTTTTAGAAACTTTAAAATTTCAAGCAAAGATTTTGTATATGTATTAGGGTGGTCGTTAAAAATTAAATTTTTTCAGACGCCCTAAAAAAACCTTCCTTTTGATGAAAAAATACGGGGGAATTTTTTTCTTTTTTTTTGGACAACAAGAACACGTGCCGCAAGCCCTTTGAAGATTATTTCTTCATAAAATTACAGTTTTTTCAAAATATCTCTTAAAGTAGACGGATTTGAGAAAAAATCATTGAAAGCAATTTCATAGAAATAAAATTCTCTACAAAAAAGGTCTCTTTTGATTTTTTCATAAAGTTCATATTTATGGAGATATTTTCAATAATGAACTCAATAACTCCATAAAATCAAAATTTTCAGACATATAAACGTATTTTTTTCTTAAATAAAAACCATTTTGTAACTTAAGTCACATTTACAACTATTAATTTAATGGTTTTTATTTCCGAAAAAAATATGTTTATACGTCTGAAAATTTTGATTTTATGGAGTTATTGAGTCTATTATTGAAAATATCTCCATAAATATCAAGTTTCTGAAAAAATCAAATGAGACCTTTTTTGTGGAGAATTTTATTTCCTATGAAATTGCTTCAATGATTTTTTCTCAAATCCGTCTACTTTAAGAGATATTTTGAAAAAACTGTGATTTTATGAAGAAATAATCTTCAAAGGGCTTGCGGCACGTGTTCTTGTTGTCCAAAAAAAAAGAAAAAAATTCCCCCGTATTTTCTCATCAAAAGGAAGGTTTTTTTGAGGCGTCTGAAAAAATTTAATTTTTAACGACCACCCTAATATGTATATATAAAAGTGGGCTATTCAGATTAATTATTGGCTTTAATTTTTCTACGACATCTACTCTCAATTTCTGAGTAACATTAATTGCTTACATTAAACAGTCGCGACGCTAGAGTTAGATAAAAAATACTAAATTTGAGTAAAAAACACGTATCTTCAGCGCCGCCTCGTTCATGAGTTCAGGTATTAACTGAGAAGATTCTTATCTATCACATGAAAACTATCTTTCACCTTCAAAGTGCCGCCTCAAACGTATATATGTCTTAAATAGGAAGAATTTTTACAGATAAAATTGAAAGCGCCTAAAAAAATTAGTCGGCTTGCCAATCAGACGGTTTCAAATGGAATGACCCAATACGCAAATGCCTAAGCTCTGTAAGGAAGAAGAAGAAGAAGAAGACAAAAAGAAATAAGCAAAAATTCCTTGATGTGTGATATTCGAAATTTTAAACCCTTGAGTCGTGTTATTGAAAAAATATTAGAATCAGTATAGTGAAGTATAGTGTCCGATTTTCGCTTGAGTGATCAATTTCCCAAATGACCAAATACTAGCGAACAATATAAACAAATAACTTACTATGTTTCATAGGCTTGTTAATAACAATTTTCGGTGGTTTTTTACCAAAATAAATCATCGTTGTATTCATAGCCGGATGTGGATATGTAAACAATTGTACAATGCCAGATTTTGTTAATTTCGAATGATCATCAACTAAATTCAAACAAACATTCTTTGCTTTAATTGCCGCATATCCTGCTAATCTTCAATTTAAATACAAAAATAAAGAAAATTAATAAAGATTTCAACAATAATAATAAAAAAGTTTTACTTATAACCAAATGTGAGATCAATCCAATGATGTAAACGTTCAGAAACATGTTGACTCTCTAGCGCTTCACGATGACGCTCAATAAAATCTTCCGGTGATTGTGCCCATGTTGGTATATCTAAATCATCCAAATCATCATGGATACTACGGAACACATTTGGATCTGTAAAGAATTCCGGTATACAGTCATCCGGTGTCCATTCTTGTAAACGTTGTATCGATGATGGATATTCTGCTGGTACCCATTTCGGACGTACATTTTTACATAGTATCGTACGATCAGTACGACGTGCCATATAAACATAATATGTAATCGATGATAAAACATCGGATACATGATGTGGTATTTGTTCGATACCATTTTGATTATAAGTTAAATCTAATTGACGATCACCTTTATTTAAACGATATTTTGATTTCTTTAAATCACGCCAATTTTTACCGGAACGTGTCGAGAAATCCGTCACCCATGGGAATACGTAATGACAATTTGGATTGTTTAATTGACGACCACTTAAACGATTCAATACAGAAATATATGTGAAATTTGATATTTGACCATCCAACCATAATTGACATAATTCTTGTAGATTCTCATTCGTTATCTGTACACGATCGTATGTTTTTATACCGCAAATTTCACATTTTAATGTTAAATAATCGAATTTATGACCGGTTTTACGACAATCGTACAACTGCAACTGCTGCTGCTGTTGTTCATCAGCATTTTCTATATAAATATTCGAATGAATCGTTGGAAAAATATAAATCCACATATCCTCATTTAAATAGATATCACTTAAAGTTATATCGCCTAATGTTAAACTGCTACAATGCAACGATTTTAAAACATTCAACAATTGATAGATGATAAATAGGGGTTTTGTGTATGATTTCGTTAGAATTGCCGGACTGAAAGTGACACAATCTTTCAAATTATGCTCAATATACGGATAATGTAATAGAAATATTGCATTTAATGTTTCAATACCACATAGAGCCGGTAATATGTTTAGATGTGGTTCAATTTTTGTACGTTCTCGATTTAAACTATTATCGATAATATTAACAATTGGACAACCGTAAATTCTCGATATTATCTCAATTAAAACATCATTATAATCAACTAACGTTATTGTCGTATCTTTACTTTCTTTACTATTATTACCATTAATATTATTATTATTATTATTAGTAGAATTATTGTATTTTTTATAAGCATCTTTCCATAGATTCTTGTAATTCGTTTGATGGATGTATTGCATAAATTTTGGGAATAATAATGGTGGTTCATCTTGGACTGTATTACGTATTCTTGGTAATGGTATCACTTTAACGTTACGTTTTTTATAAATTGTTATAAATATGGTTAACCATGATTTATTCGTTTCATCATCATTTGGTTTCTCGATAAAATCAATTAATTTCTGATGTTTTAGTAACGATCTGAAAAATCGATAAATATTAATGGTTTTCCTAATAATCAATCAATAAACTACACGACTTATGGTATTACAACAAATTGTTATTTATAGTGGAGACAATGACTTAAGAGACTAAAGTCGACAAGGCATTTCACAGTAATTCATCTAATAATCACTAGCACTACAAATTTTCATTATAAATTGAAGAAATGTGAAAGCAGTCAATTTTTTGTTGTTGTGTCTACATGAGGCGTAATTTGAGTAAAACGTGCTGCTTTCGAAATTACCATACCATATTATTTAGTTTATTCAATAGAATTATAGAAGATTCATAATAATGAATAGAAAAATTCATTGTCTTATTCTAATCATGACAAATTTAAGAAAACAAGGATTTATTGTCTTGACTTCAATCTCTTAACTGATTCCGACTACTATAAAAACAATCAAGAGATTGGTTAACGATTAATAAACAGAAAAATAACATTCGAATTAATTTTGCTAAAAAACAAAATGACAAAAACGAGGTTGTCAAGTATTTTCCAATTTGTACTTCAAAAAGTCTTTAACCACTTCGGTACGAGCGTCGGCTGTAGTCGACAGCCACAGATGAACATGCATAGCCGAGTGTCAACTTTAGTCGACGGCCAAGAACTTTTACCTTATCTCTGCAATTGCACCTAATACTTCGAAATATTGCGTATCAGCATACGCTCTCCTGATTTACATTACAAGTAATGCCTGCCTGTAATGTAAAACAAGCTTTCAGTGCTTCAAAGCTTTCCTCGTCACAGATCTGTAAAAGAGCAAGACGGATTCACTGTCGATGCACGAGGCAGCGTGCGGATGGTGAGAGTCGGCTTTGGGCAAGGTTTCGTGGCCGATGGGCGCCGTACCGAAGTGGTTAAAAGGCTAGAAATCATTGGAAAAGCTCCACATCATGGATTAAGAAGAGATGTTTTACACGTTATAGAAAAACTTCTTTTGAGTGACAAGTTGAAAAGTAAGCGCACGTTAATCTGTCCTCTTTTAATCGGATTTTTGAGAGATAAGTCTGTAGGCCCAAATATAGTATACGAACTGCTTTGATAATATGGCATCTGTGTTGTATTTTTGGAACCAAAAGTGTACAGTTTCAAATTCAACGAGAACCAAAACCAATCGTTTCGTCACTGGTACATTAACTGGTATCAGCAAATATCGTCCACGTGTCATAAATTATTTAGATAGTAAAAAATAATGTTTCCGCAATAAAATTGTATTAAAAAAAAACAGTAAAAAAGCAATTGTCTAACAACAAATAAAAAATTGCACACAAAAGATTAAATTGGTCAATAAAAAATTGAATTACACAACAACATGGTTTGGGGCAATTTGGCAATAACCAGGTAACTGTGCGATTGCCTTGGGGCTTCATAAAAGACTGATGCCTTCTTGGGAAAACCACCAAAAATTGAGATTAATGGTCGTCTTCATCAAAATTACTAGACGCTATCAAAATCTGCAGTTTTGTCGTGTAGTTTAATTAATAAATAAATAATAATACTTGAGCCATGTTTTGTGGACTTGTACTACAAATCGGTTGTCTCTGCATGTTAATTTTATATAACGTTTCGGTATACCGATCTCTTCAAATAAATTCTCCATCTTTTTTGTATATTTTTTTTAATTCTCTATTAATTCCAATTGACTATAATTGCTTGTTTCTATAAAATTCTAGGTGATTTTTAATTGACCATAACAACAACATAACCTCAATTATAAAGTGACGTGATTCATTGTTCTTGTTATTACTTACAACAATACATAGTTTTAATTATAATTAAACGATCTGTTAATTAATTAATTGTAACTTTGTTAGTTTTTTTCAATTAAATTTGTTTATTTAACTTTGACACTTCATAACAACTTTTTAGAACAATTTGGCTTCCTTATGTTGGTATTGAGTCACCTAAACCAGTAGCGTCTCCTCATTTTTATTTAGAATGTGAATTATTTTCCGATTAAATTAAACATAAATAATGAATAAATAGATACAAAATAAATCATACTAAAAATTCCTGTGATAGTAATACCGTAATACCGTATTATTTGAAGGTCAAATACTTCTAGAGTTACTTTTCTTTATGTTCTAATACGATACAGCAAAATAAGAAAAATTAGTTAGAACAAAACGATTCAATCGGATCGAAATAATATTTCATAATTTTTTGTGGTTTCCTTTCAAATTAATACATTTTCTCCCAGTAAATTAAAGATAGCACCTGATATGTATGCAACTAATTATACAACAGAGCATAAGTAGTTGCGCACCGTGAATGAATACGGGGACTTAAGGAGCTCTCACACCACTTCTGTTAGTTTTAGTGGAGACTGGTAGATGTCTCTACGGATTTACGGCAACCATAGACAACTATGTTGTCTATGGTGGCAACTAGAGACAACATAGTGAACATAGAACGCATGGAGTCTATATAAGGAGCACGAACTCTATGTATGCAAAGTTTTTCTAAAAATAAGAGGGCGCTAGTGTTCCATTTGTACCACTGATTTCAGCTAACTAGATGCCGAAATGTCAAATTTTTATTTTTTGTTTAATACACAAGTAATAAGGTTACGTTGCTAACTTCACGTATCAATATGCTACTATATTCAGAGCAGTGCACATGCAGTGCAAATCATAGACAACATAGAATGTTGTCTATGGTGCAAATCATAGACAACATAGAATATAGAACGCAAAGTCCAATGGGTGACCTTGAACAGCCTAAAAACGCACCTACCACAACCCGTAAGATGGCGCTGACGCCTTCTAATGTTATTATGGTTGCTATTGTAATATTTTTAAATATAAATAGGCAGTCATGAGGACTGCCGACAGAAGTGAAAACTGTATTTTGAAATTTCAAACATAATTTTTGTATTAAAATTACGCAAAAAGCTATTATTACTTTGTTCTACAAACAAGATAAGTATTGCTTGTGTACGTACAAAACTAAAATTAAATATCTAGTTTTGTTTTAGATTTTATAAATGGATAAAAAATACATCGACTGAAGACCAAATAGACGAAATCCACGAATTTATTTAAAAATGAATACTGTCTCACGATTAAGAAAATAATATACTTGCAAGTATACCAATTGTCGTAATTCATATTTTACTGGTCATTTAGGAGAACATGGCAACAAAAAAACCAAGGTAATTGAAAAAAAACGATTGCGAGCTTTCGTCAAATTTAGTAAATTTGATGGCATGTTCTCCTAATGCTCCTCAATCAAAAAATATAGACAAAATTTATAATATTTCGAAAATTATTCCAAGTAAGTTCTCTCCAGCACATTAGAGGTAAAATTTTAATTGTGCTTCAACATTACGTTAAGTTCTTATTTCCATGCGAACATAAAAATTTAATTGAAAATGAAATTATTAATAAAATAATCAGTCTGACAATATTTACTTTTAGCAGTGGCATAAATTTGGTTTTAAGTGTTAAAGATACTAGAACTGTAGAATTTAAAAATAAATTTTATAAGAATACAATAGAAATGTATAGAAAAGATTAAAAATAAAAACTGTAAAATAAATCTAGAGTTTTCTTTAATGAATAAATAATTTGAAATGAAAAATAAATAAATAAAAAGGTACGAGTATCAAAGTTGGCTGATTTTGCACCCACCACAAGCCAATAGATGGCGTCTGGACAAAAAAAATACAGGGAGTTTGCGTTCTATGTTCACTATGTTGTCTATGGTGCAAATGGAACACTAGCGACACCTGTGGTGAATTTTTCGGGACAGATTTTGTCAGTTTATCCCATTTGAGTTCGGTCTCCTTGTATAGACTCCATGATCAGAACGCTAGGGGATAGTATCTGTTATGGAGGGGATAATTCCTTAACATGGACATAAACTAATTCGTCTATTATCCAGTCAAGAAAAAAATTATCAAGGAGAGCTTGATCCATACTTATCTATGTAGAATGCAAACTCCTGTATTTTTTTTGTCCAGACGCTATCTATCGGCTTGTGGTGGGTGCAAAATAAGTCCCAGCCAATTTGGTTCTCTAATTTTTTATTTATTTATTTTTCATTTCAAATTATTTATTTTCTAGTTTTTATTTTTGGTCTTTTTCTATACATTTCCATTGCATTCTTATAAAATTTATTATTTTTAAATTGTACAACTCTTAATAGTATCTTTACCACTTAAAACCAAATTTATGCCATTTCTAAAAGTATCTAAATATTGATAAATTGATTATTTTATTAATAATTTCATTTTCAATCAAATGTTTATGTTCGCATGTAAATTAGAACTTGGACCACTATTAATTAAATTTTATTTTTACTGTAGGGGAGAAGGGGGCAAGATGGGCCCCTTAAGGAAAAAATGCTCATAATCGAAGTTTAATTCACTCGTTTCACTGTTTTTTAGTCCCTTGACATATATTACGTGTTAATATGCTGCGTCCGTTGAACAATAAAAAATTTAAAATGTGGGGCAAGATGGGCCCCTCTAGAAAAATTGACTATTGTCGTTTTTTTAGTTTTATTTTAATTAACTGGTACTGAAGTTAACAGACATTAGACAATTTTTATGATTTTACTCAACAAATAAATAATTGTAAAAATTAAAATAAAAAAAAATACAGGGGTCCATCTTGCCCCCATATGTTTATAGATACCAAAAATTTTGGGGGGCCCATTGTGCCCCCAGGGGCCCATCTTGCCCCCCCTACCCCTACTACAACTTTCTATTTTCTAAATTGCATTCTCTTTCATCTATTAAACTTGTACATGGATCATTTTCAGAATATTTACTGGTAATTTGCGATATGCAATTTTTACAGTTTAAATTTTTCAATGTTTTGTGAATGCAGCCTGATACGTAAACAATAACACTTTTATGAAAATATTTTTGAAGTTCAAACGGTGGTAATTTTGATTTTTTTTTACAAATGGGTCATGTCTACAATAATTTGTCAATATTTTCTGTATAATAATTATTTTTCCGTTAGTTATTAATGAAACCTCTAATGTTAATGTTAAATAAATCGCAAAGAAGAACAGATTGAAAACTATCTTGAAACTGTGTAGTTGGTGGATTTATATTACGACTTCTTTGATTCCTAATTTGGCCAAAATAGTTTTCTGTAACATCTTGATTTAATGATCGCGACAAGAAAAACTTACATTGTCCACTTCCCACTAATATTTCGTAGAAATCCGATAATCCTTCTAATGTTCTTATCCAGTTAGTTAAGCTTGAAGGCAGAAATTTGCTACCATTTGAGTGAACGAAATACGTATTACTTAAATTCTAAATCGCTTCTTTCCAAAATTTGATATGTCATGAAGTTTTATGTACCCCGCCAGATAAAAGTTTTCCATAACGTTCATGCAAGGTTCCCCCATTTACACTGTCGAACACTTTATAAAAACTTTATAATTTTTGCAGTTCCCAAAGCTTCCTCCGGCATATCACCTGTAAATAATTAGTATTGTCATATTTATGTCTTTTTTGATTGAAATAGTATTATTTACCCATTGTAATAAGCGAACTGAGCCAATGGCCAATGGTTCAAAACTTGCGTTGCATAACAAACTTCCATTTTATGGATTCTGTTAGGAATACCATGCAAATCAGTAGTTTTGCAAAGTGCCCTAAATTCGTCATATACTGCATCTTTATAGTAAGCTGTTACCATGTGTTGCCAACTTGCTTTGAAAAATTTTCCGTATACTTTCCAAACTAAATATTGTTAACAAATTATTTCTAATGCCTTGATTAAATAAGGTACCTATATCAAAAAGGGGTAGGTATAATTTTTTGATTGGCAAATATTAGTCTACTTCTTAATGGTTGATTATTCATTTAATATGTTTTTCTATAATAGATTTCTAGATCTTGAGTCCGAAATTTTGAACTTCTTTCATCAAACATTTAATCAATTCCACTAAAACGGAAGATTTTGTAGATGACGAAGAAAATCCAAAATATATTGGTTGTTGCCATTTGTTAAAAATTCCACGTAGATAAAACACAAGAACATGATCGGCTATCTGTCATTTTTGTATATTGATATAAGATGGTCCATCTTGGTGTAGTATGAATAACAAAGAAAAATAATGTTCTAATCCAAGAAAATTTATTAATATACTCTTGTGTACCGGTTTCGACTTATTACGTCATCATCAGCACATCACGCTGAAAGTGGCTCTTTAGTTTTTGGCACCCCCCTGTAACTTCATAGGCGAAACAGCACAAAAAGTGAACGAAAATGTCCCGTGAGTTTAGTTCATCTAGAGGGGCGCTGTGTGGTGTCCCGACATCGAACCATTTTTTGAAACATGGAGTGATAGGGGGCTGATCTTACGCATACCTTCTTCCACGGAGTATAGATAAAGGAGTCCGAACGGTATAGGCTTTTTCACGATATTTATGTACATAAAAATGAACCCAGAGAATAGTACATTTTTCTGTCACTCGCGGCGCTAAGATCAGTAGCGTACTGTTATAGTGGTCGCCTGGACTTAGTAAATTTCGACTTATAAACCAAATTACTTTATGGTTGAGGTGCACAAAGAAAATTTTCTACCGTAATTTCTATGAATAGCAATTTTGTCCGCATCTGGTATGAGTTGTAAATTATCCGTTGCTATTCATGTAAATTACGGTAGAAAATTTTCTTTGTGCACCCCAACCATATGGCTTATAAGTCGAAATTTACTAAGTCCAGGCGATCACTATATCGTCCTTAACGAGAATAACGAGTACTCTGCCGATCGTAGCGCGCTCTGCCGGCAAAAGTTTTGTCCCTAAATTGGTGCCATAATTTTAACATTGCGTTCGGACTCCTGTATCTATACTCCGTACCTTCTTCTATAGGCAATACGCGTCAATGCATATGTGCATCAATGTGCATATGTGCATCAATGTGTATATGCGTCCAAATGGACCGCGGCCTATATTATCTTACAGTAAACATGCGATAGCTGTGCTACCTGACGAGCGGTTAAGAGTTAGGCATTATCCCTTCCATAACAGAATTGCCAATAACGTTGCTTATACACTGTCAATTCTGCCAACCGCGTAAAAAAACACTAGGGTCTAAAGTTGGTATCATTGATCGATCGACAGCGCCCTCTGGAATGAAATTAAAATTTCAAGGCTGACCCCGATGATTTTTGAATTTATAAATTAACTAGCCGTACCCGGCAGATTTCGTCCCGCCCGTTTGTTGGTTTATATTCATAAAATTAACAATATTAATTCTATTAATTAAATCGTAATCTGGCAAAATATCGAAATGTTTGAACAATAACGTCAAAGAAATTGAGGTTAGAATCACTGTTGTTTACTGTTTAAAATGAAAATTTATAAATTAATTAAGGTAGTTGTCCTGCTACAATATTGTCAAAAAGTTTTGGATTATTTGGGTAGATGGGCCTGTAGTGAAATGAGCCATAATTTTTGTCTAAGACTGTACCCATGGATATATACGATTACACAAATACTATTAAACATTTTCATAAGTTGCACTCTGACAACGTCGCGTAGTCGCGTATGTCAAGTATCTCTTAAAATAAAAAATATGTCAGAGCAATGACGGTATAGGGGTAAATTTATAAATTAAAAAACGTTTTGCATAAACGTTTAGGATTTCATGCATCAATTATTGACCTTTTTCTAATAAAGAAGAGGGTCGTATAAAAAAAATGGAAAAATAAATATCCGTTTGAATTTACCGCTCAAATATTGTAGTATACTCGCGTACACCGTTGCCAAGTTGTTTCTGTTCAAATCGTCGGCATGTACATTTTTTTTTTATTTTTGAGTTTTGTGTTATTATATCTCAACAACGAAACGGTCAAAAATTTTTGGATTTTTATTTTAAGCTCAGAACAAATGCATTAGTGAACAGTTAGTTTTTTGAAAACTTCTATCGATTACTTTAAAAAAAAAAACTTGTGAAAAACAACCTTCCCTATGCTCTCTGTGTTAATTATCCGAACTTTGATTAAGTTTATCTCGAGTTAGAGACGGTCAATCAACTTCAAATTTTAATGATATTTGTATTGCAGCATCCTTAATGAATATACAAAAATTTAGAACTTTCTGACACTGTGCCCATAGCAGGACAACTACCTTAATGGCGTTAAATTATACAGTTGCGATCAAAAAATTTCAAACATCAAGAAAAACGGTGAGACTGTCTGTAGATTAAATGATTTTCTTATCCACATGAAAAATGATGTTGGATTAGTAGCAATTTTTCTCCATCTAATAATCGATAGGGCTTGTTTAGATCGTCTTTCTCTAATCAGGTTTAAGATGGATTGTCTTGTTTTGCAATATAATCAATTTATTAGAAAGCTGTAGTTATTTTCTATTTCCAGTTGAATAAAATATAAAAGAAAGGGAAGAAAACGTAGACGCTTTTGTTTCAATGTACTCCAATAAAAAATTTCCAATTTCAACATAAAGCAAAATTATTAAAATAGTTTTTATTAAACGTATAACGTTGGTTAGAATCTAATATTTGTTGTTTATTAAATTTTATGCTTGAATTTTTTAATCGAAATTAAATTGAAAAAACAAATAATATTAGATCAGAAATTTATTGTGTCGTCTATTCATCCGTTTTTCTATGAGAATTTGAAAAAATCTAATAAGTTTCTGCCTGTGCAAGTTCGACAACTCTCGAAGGGCCATAAAGAAACAATACAATTCGAGTACTATCAATCCTACACGCGGTATGCTAGTTGATTTTTATATAGTGTGTGCGTTTGTGAAGTAAGATTCGAAATATTGTTCGAAGGCCAATCGTAAGGTTAAAATACGATAATAGGCGGTCGAATCGAGTTAAAGCCAACGATTGTTTGATTTATGCCCACCGCCGATTCTCTCGAAATAGCACAGTCTTCCACATCTAGATATACTTCCCTGGCTACAACTTTAACTAGAATTTGGAAAATTCTTTCTGGAGATATTTTCGAAAAAATGAGAAATCGGGAATTTCTTTAATAATCAAGAAAAAATCGGAGATGGTGCGTTTAGACTGACCAGGCTGTATGTTGTGTCCATTCGTTGCATAGTCTACTTAATTTTTTTTGTTCGCCTATTATCTTTTACATTGATTTTAAGTTTGTTTTCATTTTTTCATATTAAAGTACAATTGATAAGTTTCCAACATTTTCCGGAACTTTTCAGTCACAACATTTGGATCATATTTTTTATCTTAAGACTTAATACAACGTTTTGATGATAAAAGAAATAGAATAATTCAAGGTTGTTGTCGTTATCTGCCGATAAATGTGCAGATTAATACTATTAATATCGTAAACAGATGAAATATTACGAAACTTTTCGCATTTAGCACAAAAAATTGAGTATGGAATATTTGGTATAATAAATTCCATATATTCAAAATTTTTCATAACTATTTCATGTTGCAAATATGAAAAATGATATGCTTTAAATCAAACTATCAATAATTCATATTTCATTCAAATATTCAACAGAGATAATTCTGAAACAGTCAAATCGGTTGTGTAATTGTGGGATTTAACAAAAAAAAATGCACTCTTTTTAATTGTTATTATATTCAGAGCTAGATTGTGATTTAGTTAAAACGAAAAGTTTTGATGGTTTATTCTGTATCTTAGGGGACATAAAGGTTGGTTAAAATCCTGAAAACGTTGCGATAAGCTTGGAAAAATTATCCAAAAATCAACAATTTTAATATGATTCCAATTTGTTTCTGTACACATTTCGGCTTGTATCTCAATTATTGTAATGTTTTTTTGCAGAATAATTTTGCAACAAAAATCTATCAATGTTCTCAATTAACAAAGACTTTGTTTGCAATTCCATCGATTGCACTGTCACATACTTAATTATTACATATTCTATTTCAAAAGCCATTGGACTGATATCAAGTTGAATTTATTACAGAATGATTTACGTTGCATTTCGGGGTCTTTACAAAAAGAGAGAGTAAACGAAATAGTTGATAATATATAGGGTGAAATGTGGGGCAGTTGACTTGCATTGCTTCATTGGTTTCCCTTGACGATGGTAGAATAAATACTCGTGGTGAAATTCTCTCCAATATTAACCGCATCCCCCATTTCACGCTAATAAAAATTAAAACAATTCCTACATGCAAACGGGCTCCAGAAAAAAATTGACATTGCTTCATGACAAATTCATCTTTGTGTCTGTTCGAATGCTCAATTCTGAAAATCAGTGGTCTTTTTCACCTGCTTTTAGTCACTAATATTGGATAGCTTTTGATACGATCAAACGGCATTTTTCATTTTGGAATCGGAAATTCTAGTGTCAAAAGGAATTTTAAATAAAAGCATTTGGAATGTGAATTTATTGCCTATCGATGATTGTAAAGTTTTTAATGAAGCGACTTTATTGCACCTATAAATGTAATCTAGTAATAGACTATATTGTTATGAAGTGAATTGCACAACTGTAGGAAAAGATACTTTCCGTTAGAGCGAAAACATTCATAAGAAAATGTTGGAAAATAACTGAGAATGGGCAATCAAAAAATCTTCTTCAAACATATCTTCGGCATTTTCCATTCCAAAACACTCGGATATTTTCTATATAAATTCGATTTTCGTTATTCGTAGCCTTTTTCGGGAAAATCAATTTAAGGCAATTAATTAAAAATAAGACATACTTCCTCCAATATATAAATAATTTATTAAGTAATGTAAAAAAAGAGGCGAAAAAGCACGTTTTTTCACGCCACATAGTACCTCCCTTTATCATCGCTTTGGTGTGGCTTTATTTGGCATTTTTCATATTTTCTAGGACACTTTGATGTGATCCAAGAAAGTCCAGATATTCTCTTCCGGTTTCCTTTTAGGATACGCTGTAAAAATTAGTTGATTCTGTAATGTCACCCGGCGCATCCACCATTACTTTATCGTGTTTTTGTTTTTTAATACGACAAACCGTTGGTTAAACACAAATACAACTTTATGCAGTTATGAGGAACTATTTCCGCGACTTATGTTTCCTGAGAACTACAACAATAATCATTGTGGTTAATGCAAGTGTCATTTTACCGTAAAACTTGATAAAAGTGGTAAATTGTCAAAAAATACCTCCGTTGTTGCGGTATAAAGGCAATGATTGTTTGCAACGTTTCTGAAGATTCAACTTTTACATATTGAAATTACAACGGTTCCACAGTTGAGAATAATTCGTAATGTTAAAAAAATAGAAAAATGTGAAATATGAATTGTTCTTTATATTATACAGCAATATTTCTCAAATAAAGTCCTTTATGAATCAGAAAGGTGCGCTTTTATAGAAGAATGATTATTTATAGTCATTATAGATCAATTTTATGTTCTAAACATGTTTTGTACATATGGAAATTTATCAAAAAACTATAAAGCATGCTCAAGACATACCTGTGAGCTTTAGATGTCTTTGTATTTCGATTTGCATTACAAAAATAATACAATTTTGCAAGTTTTGAATTTTATTCAAAAGAAGTGAATAATAGCAGTACTTTTTTTAGACCCAATATCTCTCCATTAAGAGAGAGTGTGATCGCGATAGAGAATAATTAAATTCGGGTTAATTAAATTGTTATTTAATTAATGAGACCTTGTCAAATCGCAAGTAATTTCATCCGAAAGGTCAGTGGCAGAGCGCCTCAAAGCCGCGAAAGCACGAGTCGACTCGTGTTAATTTCGATTTCCGGTCGACGGCGTGAATGTTTTTCGGACAAAATTACTTACGATATAACAGGATCTCATTAACTAACACTATTTCTTCCAAAGGTGTCAAAAGACACCTTTCAAATTTTAACTTAACATTATTCTCTACCATAGGTTTAATCATTTCTCCACAATTAGTTTTTTGACTTTTCGTAGAACAGTTGTTGAATTAATTCAGCGTTATCATTTTCCTCCAACTTATCCTGAAAATTCTCTCATTATTGTGTCTCGATAATTTTAATTGTTTTTTTTTTCAATGAAGATAGCAGATGTTTGGCATGTTAAAGATAAATTCTTATATACCACAATGGGTTAAAATTCTATTAAATATCATAGATAAAGTGAAAACTACATACTAATTATTTCACTAGTTTTCACATGATAAGGTAATGCTTTTATGAATTAGATAAATAGTATTCACAGGTCGTTTATGCATATTCTAAGCCACCATCATCGTCCACAACGATTATCCCCGTTTTATTTTGTTTTTCGGGTATACATTAATTATATTGTCTGCAACACAGTTGGTTGTGACAGATACTTATCAATGGACATTGTGACTCAATTCTGCCTGAAAACAAATGATGATACTTTTTTCAAGTGAAATCTATTTTCAGTTTATGTCACGTTTTCAGGTTTCAACCAACATTGTTTGAATTTATTTATAGACACACACTTATATTGAAATCAATAAATAAAATGTTGTTCAGTCATTATAACAAATTGAATTTTCGTAAAAATAAACAAATATCAATAGAATATGAGCAGATAATGCGAATTGTGTACAATTACTTTGATTATTTATTCAGGCGTAGTTTTGTTGGTTTTCTTGGCACCGTTGTCGGTTTCATACATTTTTTCTCGATTTATTTTATCATATGCCTGCTTAAAGTCGATGAATATATTACTACGTTGGCAGTTCTCTTTGATTTCATTGTTAGTAAATCGGAATTTAGGACAAAAATATTCTTTAAAACAGACGCATTGTCGATACGAGCGCAAGTCTTGATATGTTTTAGTCCAAGCCAGCGGCTAATATGTGCTTTATCTTAAGAAAATCGTATAATGACGATGATGGCTTTGTAGTCGTAAATACCCTCTCGTTTTGTCCCCAGTTTCATTACACAAAAAATGCTGTGTTGTTATATTTAAGATTGCTATATAAGTATTGACTTACCTGAACCCACCATAAACATAATCAGTTTTTGTGATGTTACAGCCCAATCGTCTCTATTAAATCGTCATATAATAAAATCACTCTCTTCTACACAGCCTTACGGCTATCTGTAGTTCAAACTTATACTTGGAGAAACAGATACAATTCAAAGTTTTGTAGATTTGAAAGCAATATTAACAGATTTGCGATTCGGATTCAATCGAGTGAATTGATGGTCGGTTACCGTTTTTTCTCCCTTCTTGAACTACTTGAACTGAAATTATCCTATTGCACTACTTCGTACTTTATTTCGGGTCGTTACTAACTAGAATTTATTTTACGAGCAATCGACTCATTTAAGGTGATGGAGCGTGCAGGACGACCATCGACAGGTACAATGTTGTTTCGTAGAACTAGAGCGTATTCCGAAATCATTTTCCAACTTTAACGATTCACATAAAACTTTGGAACGTTCTTTAACGTTCCACTATTAAAAGAAACTATAAACACGAAAAGTTTAAATTTCGAATTATATATTTGAATTTATTGTAATATTAAAAGCGTATCAGTGAAGGGGAGAATGGATTAGTTCAAACGTGCAGGATAGTTTTAAAAGGTTTTTTTCCCAATTTGATGCAATATGTTATCGCTTTGTCGCTTGATAAATTAAATTGTGTACAATTTTTGTTTGCTATTTATATTTTAAAGCTTCCCCAACAGTTGATTAGGTCGAATTTCCCGTCATGCTTTATGAATAAATAATTTAATAATCGTAATTTCTTTCCTTGTGCGCTTTGTCACTAATTCGTTGGGTCAAATTCCTGCCAACGTCAAGACGAATTCTTTCGATTACCAGAATTTGGATGAGTCTAGGAGAAAGTCAAAACAGTGAGCTTCTCAAAGAGGCGATATTGAGCCATCTGAAAGAAGAGATATTGCCAAGATTGATGTCCAAAATTATGGTCCTTCAAGGCAACTATTGCTATGGCAACGTTACAGGAACTGCGATTGATATGTTTTCCATAGACAAAACAAGTGACGAGATTTTACTGCTTAAAGCTCTCTCGCCCTTCCAAAGGGAGGGACTTCTTTTATGATAGCTCTAAGCGTTAACTTTACGTCTAAAGTTAGAATAACGCTTATTGCAGCTCCTTAGTAACTTTTTGTTTCGTTTTCAGCTTATCTGCAAAGATATATTACCTTTGCAATCTTCTCTTCTGCTGCTACTTGGCATTCAGCGTTTATACCCGAAGACTATGCATTATTTATCGTTCCGGCTCTTACCGAACATGTTCCAGTAGACCTAATACCTGCAAGTATCTGTATTTGAGTTCTTCTAATTAACCATCTCCTTCATTTTTTCATCAGGTTTGAAATCATATAATAATCTACTCAACTATTTAACACTTGACAGGAAAGGTGTTCAAAGTAGCTAAACTAGCAGAGGCAACTTTAATATGTTTAGAAAAGCGCTGTAATTGAAGCTGAAAGTTCTCTATTCTATTTTTTATATTCCAAGATCCACTTCTTCAATCCGACAGGTTAGTCAATCTGTGCTATTTATCTTTGAAATCTTTTCATCCATTTTTTCGGTTGTTCTCTATTCACCATCATTGTATGTATATCCTTATTTTTAACCCTCACTACTACTGAAAGATTGCCTGTCTGTTCTTGTACAATGTCCGCACACACACACACACACACACATAGAGAGAGAGAGAGAGAGAGAGAGAGTTTGAACTTATCCGTTTCTATAGAATTAGTCTTCGAATCGGGTTTATTATTAGATGACGACTGATTGTTTCCGTTTTTTATCTCGTCGTCGTCTTGATAAAATAGTGAACTGTTACAAGGTTTTCCATTATGTCGATGATTTATTGATTTTCTTCTTCACTTTACTATATTCAATTGTATATATGAGAATTAAGTATTTTTGTTAGATAGAGAAAAAAACCAAGTCTCTCCAATAAAATCCTGACAAAGCACAGATAGATGGAGTAACAACATATGAATGCTTTCAAAGCAGACAGACGTTTGTGATGTGAATACCAACACCTGTGTCAATACACAAAAAACGTATATTGAATGGATCTATTGGATTATTAAATCAAAATTAAGATTTATCATTGAATCGATAGAGAGACACATCTTGGCAAATATTGGTTTTATTTGAATTATAAATTTGAGCAGCAAATCTCCAATATTATCGTGTAATTGCAAGTTACTCACCTAAATTGCGATAATACAGGGTAATTTATTGTGTTGCCAGTAAACTTAGAAGCTTGTTAAATATTTTAAAGGATAAGTGAAGAACTCATTGAAAATGCTTTAGCTATTGGTGCTACTTTTACGTATATGAAAAGTAAATGGCTGTAATATATTTAAAGAAACGATAAGGAAATATCTCATCCATTTTATTGGTTTGCAATTTTCAACGTTCTGCATAACTGATTAGATAATTTCAACAATTTCGATTGGTGGCTTTAATTCATAAGATACAAATACAGAAATCAACTGTATTGTTGCGAATCGAATAAATTGATAAATAATCAAATGTGTCATTGTGTTTTCATTAAATTGATATAGATCACGATTTCGATTTGCTTAAATAAAGTTAAGGCATTACGAGTCATCTATCAAATGGTAGATTAACCTAATTTATCGAAACCGTTGACAGTTTGTGGATGAACTGTTGAATTTTCCAACTTAAAATCGAATTGGATCGCTTTCCGGCAAAATCTGAGACAGTTAAGACGTTTCGTTTCAAATGTTGTCTCCAGAGCGATCAATTCACCAGGACTTTCTTCAGCAAAAGTTAGTTTTTCTAAAACGTGGAATTTATTGGCTCAGAAGTAGCAGCACAGATTTCTTCATGTTTCATTATCTTCAGTTTTTGGACAGTTCTTTAAGCCAGAGTAGAACAGCTTGAAGAGATTTTGTTGTAAAAAGTAAACTGCCTCAGATGGAAATTTGCGCTTTTCATATTATTTTGTACTTAATTAGAAGAGAGTATTCAACGGAATAGCTATTTCTCTATTCTTAGCCGTTCTTACATAAAATGAAGAATTGAAGTTTACCCTGAAAAATACCTCCAAAACGGCTGAATATTTCTCAGTAATTTTAGGATTAAAAATTGAAAAAAAGCATATCTCTAGCCCTATTATGATCTAGAAAATCTATTTTTATCATTTGCTAGCTCTTAAGAGTCTCTATTATTTTTGAGTTATTAAAAAGCCACAAAGAAGTAGGGGAGAGAGGGGCAAAGTGGGCCCCTTCAAATTTTCAAAGCTTCAGAAAATATTGGGGTAAACCTTTTTGAAATTTCTTATATAATGAGGGATAAAAAGGACCATTCTCTTTTTGAATATTTATTAATTAATTGTAAAAATAAAAATTCAGAATGAAAAATATCAATTATTAATTTTCTTTGGGGGGCCCACATTGTCCCAAATTTTCGATTTTTTAATTTTAATGGACGCAGCACAACAATGTTAAATACGTATCAAGGGTCTAAAAAAAAGCGAACACATAAAAAAATTATTGATATTATGATTATTTCCTTAAAGGGCCCACTTTGCCCCCCCTTCCCCTACCTGTTTTTATACTATCCTCGTCTCCCCATGTACCAGAAATCATAAGTTTCCACCTTGCATAGTTTAGTTGACAGACACTGAAAGCAATATTTAGACTGATAATCTTTTATCTTTTATCTTCTTCTTTTTCTTCTTCTTCTTCTTCTCCTTCTTCTTCTTCTTTTTCTTCTTATTTTTCTTCTTCCTCCTCCTCTTCTTCTTCTTCTTCTTCTTCTTCTTCAACTTCTTCCTGCTCTTCTTTTTCTTTTTCTTTTTCTTCTTTTTCTACTTCTTCTTCTTTTTCTTCTTCTTCTTCTTCTTCTTCTTCTTCTTCTTCTTCGACATTTTGCTTTGAAACAGCTCCCAAGAAGAGCTACAACTGCAGAACAAAAACGAGCCTTCAGGTAACGACAGAATTCTTTTTGTCGTTGCCTTGGTTTTTTTTGTAATAAACCAAGAAAAAAATGAACTTCATCTTTAACTTAAGAAGTTTCACTTCTAACGCGCGGCCTTCCAAGCACTTTCAATTTTTTTTATTTGAAGCATTCACAGATAGTCTTTGTTGATTTTAGGTGGAGTTTTTGTAAGAAATCAGACCGTTTTCCTTGAACACATCGCTTACATTGCACGGTATAGTTGGAGTTTCTCCAGAAAATTGCTTAATCAATTCACTCATTTAATATTTACATTTGATGTTAATACTCTTGATGTTAAATTGATGTATCAATTAAAGTTTAATAATTTTCCAACATTCTGTAATGAATTTTATACAACATTCATATATGATTTCAATTAAAATTGTGTTTCGTGAAACTTTAACCGTATTCATTTCGTAAATTACTGACAGTGCAAATAAAGAGGCTTTTCATGTTTACTATTTCCTTAACACACCGATCTATGTTCAATGCGGGCAAATCAATGAAACTGTATATTTCAATAACCGCTCAAAACTGCTATAAATTCGTTAAATTTTCAATTCGAAAATCAAGTCTAGCGTTAACACGAAACGTACTCTGTAACTAACACGAACCGAATTTGATGGTGACGTATTTTTGTCAATACAACAGATTTCTTTCAGCTGAAAAAAAATAATTGAAATTCCTAGACAATATAGACGTGAATTTGAGTAGATTTTTTGTTTTTTCTTTTTTCGTAAGAGTATTATCGAACAACTTATTGTTTGTAAGTATTTCTGTGTAAGCCGCTTTAGTTCTTGTCGTCTGTTCATATTTTTTGATATTCTCTATAGGCGCTTCGATATTTAAACTGTTCCACGCCGATGGTATTTCGTTCGGAACAAGTTGAATTTCTTCACCCTGTCATGATTTTAATATGTCATAAACATCTTTTAAAATTCAATTATCTGTTGTTGGAAAGAAATCCAATTGTTGTTGTATTAATTTTTAAAAGTTTGTGTGTAAATTTTAACTTTTCCAACGAGACGATAATTATATGTCCAATTTATTATTAATGAGTTTTGTGATTTTTCATTTGAATGGAATAAATGTGAAAGCGCTTTGGAATAAATAATGATCTCTAAGGGGAAAAAGATATCATATTTAGGAGAATTTTGCAATGGGAATTTATATGGATGAAACTGTACGAATATTCTGTATAGATATAATTTGTAAACAATACAAGTAATGCTTTTAAAACTTTTATTAGTGATAAGGGAAGTATATTTCGAGATAGGTTTTCATGCGATGAATAACATGAGACGTTGTGAATTTGGGAAATAATCAGCAGAGAAAGATTTGGGAAATCTAAAGCAGGGAAAACGGAAATGTAAGTTAGATCATGAAAGAGATAAAGAGATAGAGAGAGATGAAGAGAAGGCGAAAGTGAAGGAGAGACTACAAGAGTAAAAGACTGAGAGATTGAAGGATAGATAGTGAGACTGCAGGAGAGACAGAAGAAGTGAAGGACAGACTGCGAGTGTGAAAAAAAGACATGAGAGGTTGAAGAAGAAACACAGAGAAGATGAGATTATGGAAGTGAAAGAGAGAGTAAAGGGAAACACTGGAAATGAAGGAGATTAAATGAATCACAGTTGCAGTAAAGGAAAGAGTGTAAAAATGAAGGAGAGACTGCGAGTGTGGAAAAGAGATAGACAGAGATTGAAGGAGACACGTCAAAAATAACGAAGAGTAGAAAAAAGATGAGAAGCGACATGAAAATGAAACAACTGAAGACAAGAAGAGAGTAAACGAGAATCAGTGGAAATGAAGGAAAGGCCGCCAGAGTGAAAGAAAGACAGACAGATTAATGGAGAGACAGATAGTGTAAAGGGAAGAAAGTAAAAGTAAGGGAGATGGAGAGTGAAAGTGAAGCAGGAACAACGGAAATGAAGGAGAGACAAAGCCGCGACAGCGAACGTCTAAAAGAGACAGAGAAATTGAATGAGAAGTGCCGGAAGTGAAGATGAGACAATGCAAGTGGAGTAGGCATAAACGGGAGATTGCGGGAGTGGAAAAGGGACAGAGAGATTGAAGGAAAAACAACGAAACTAAAGGAGACGAAGTGGAAATAAAGGTTAGATGGCGAGAGTCGACAAGAATATAGCGAGATTGAACGAGTGACAGAAAAAGTGAAATAGCTATAGAGGAAATGAAGTGTGATGCACGGTCAATAAAAGTGAAGGAAAGGCAGTAAAAGTGGACTAGAAGCAATAGAAATAAAGGAGAGACACGAAAAAAAGAAATAAAACAAAAATAATTGAAATGTGAGCGTAACTAAGAATAAAATAAACAAATTGAAGCAGCGGGTGAAGATAGACATGAATTGGAGACCACAAAAGAAAGAAAAAGTAATAAAGTAAAATATTAAAAGAAAGAAGGCACAAAGACGAATTGAAGAAAAGATCGGACATATAAAACGAATAATTCGCAAACAAATCGTTTGTCACAACAAGGCAACTCGTTTTATGATGAAATTCCAGGAATCGCTAGAGCAGAGTGCACTCTAGATTTACCGATCTCTCTCATCTTTATGTTGATGTAAGTTTTCATCTCTCTCATCTTTACAACTCGTCAAGTCACGCCTCTTGAGAGTTGAAATTAAATGAAACGACCTCTAATAGAAGATGAAATGGTTGAGTAGAAGAAATTTTCTAAGGTTTGTACCAGTTTCAAGCCTACGACTCCAGTGAACTCCATAAATATAATATTCATTTTTTTTTGTAATGAATTCCATAAACTGTGAAACTGTACAAGATTTCTATCTCAACAATATGGTGTTGTTGGAAACTTTCTTAATTGAAAATTTGCATTGTAGATATTACTATTTTCAGCAATTTAAATGGAAAATAGTTTACAACGTAAACAAAAAATAAATTTACGATGTACAACGAAAAAAAACAAACAACAGCAACTAGAATCAAATCCTTTCAATATCAATGAATGATGATTATCTATGCTTGGTGCATCGATGAATTTATTTCAAGAACAACTTTGTTTTTTCCGGTGGCGGGTGGTATTTTTGTATTTCCTAGCAAAGATCCAAATTTATTTGAACGTAGTTCTGTTTACTATACACACACACACACACATCGACACACAGACCTTTTAGTGTAGAAATCAATTACGATCCCATAAATTCTTTCGATATTTTCCGGTTAAACATTAGTCAAATTGTAAATAGTTGCAATTTACGTCCGTACTTTCGCAGGCGATTCTGTGTAATTGTGTTGCTGTCTATGTTTATGATTATTGAACCATATATTCGTTTGTATTGTTGAGGATCCCCAACCGGAAATTCTAGGAAAACTAGAAGTTTACACACAAGTCACATGGAAAAAATTTATAGTTTCTATGCTTTTTTTTTGGCTAGTTTTATAAAGAACGGATGCTGTAAATGTTATAGATTTTTTTATAGTCTGTGGCATGTCTTTTTTGTAAAAAATACAGTTGCTACAAATTCCACACGAGCATCAGTCTCGATTCCAATCATTCAAGCAGCATAGCTTTTACGCCAAATGGACGATTTTGGTTGTTCAACGTTGCAAATACGGCTCCCAATTACTGATGTGCAAGAACTGATAAACGTATGATATCTCTGGTAGAGTAGCGTGAAAATTTGAATACGTTAATAAATCTAGAATTTTTTCAGCAAAAATAACGAGTCTAATTTTAAATATTTTAGGCATTATAATGGGATTATCTCAAATAGCAGGAGTAACGTAAAACTTTCACATTTAATTACACCTTCATTATGCTTTCTTTTAATTACACCACAGAGGAATAAATGTAACTTTATTGTGTTTTTCGTATTATTCCACACACATTTCCCGTTTCATTTCCATACACAACAAGGAATACAAAAACATTGTAGCTTTAAAAATCAATTTGCATAGTCTCCAGTGCATTCATTCTAACAATGTTAGATCTCTTTTAAATTTTTATATTTTAATTTGTATTTGAAAACATTTACCAAATACACCTTTATAATGTAAAATTATCCGTATCTCATTAAATTCGAAGGTTAATCCACAACTGGTGGATAATTAAGCTTTCATTTATTGTACCGGTAGAGCGGATAGCCAATTTGGCTAGAGTTTTCTCAACGGTAAGCTCTTCTAAATTATAGCACACTTTCGCCTAGTAGTCACGTTAATCATGCTGTTTATGTAAAACCGTCGCTTTATCTCTCCTTTTCCAACACATTATTGTCAACTGAAATGACCTTATTCTGTATTCAGGATACTACTAGTTTGTTTCAGGATGTAAATAACATAAGAGCTTTAAAATGCTATACCATCCACTATCTCGATAAAATTCCCAACATTTTTTTTTCTCTAAATTCAACGTCCATCTGTTATTAACACGATTACATTGCGAACGTGTGTTTGACAACGATTTATTTGAAAATGACCATTGATAAAGCTCACAATTTCGAATATTGTATGGTGTTAGTGGTGTGTAATGGTGTGTGCGATAAAGACAAGGGTTGGCTAGTTTTGTAGATACATTTCCTGGATCTTTACTGGTGATGACCTTCCACTTTCCCACAACAAAATCCCAAATGTCTACTAACTCATAAATCACGCGCGCACACACAGTGACTAAGCTCAAAATGAAAAACTCGAGAGTTGGCGAGATCGTGGGGGGATGGTTTCAAGAGAGATTTTCCATGGGACGTGTTTAAAGAGATTGCAGAGAAAATGAAATATAATTTTGTTAACGATTATTCCCAAAAGGCGTGTAGATGCAGGCGACACTAGATTGAATACAAGAGAAGTTTATTTCGTTTTTTTTTTTGGTTCGATATAACAAACGTATTCTAGTGGTAACAAGAATTTGCGATGGTTTTTTGTGTAACGTTTCAGATTCAAAGTAAATTGTGCTGTATCTGTGACCGGCAGGGGATTTTTATCCTGTCAATCTAATCTCAACTTACAGAAGGCGGAAACTCTAAGATTTCTATATTTTATAAAAAACACGTGTTTCTGTATTTAGCCTACTTACAAATTTAAGACAGAAAATGGGAGTTGAAGTCTTGAAAAACCAGGTTTTTGAAAACCTATTCCAAACGGCTCAATATTTCTAAATAATTCTAAAATTATATATAATAGAAGCTTTTATGAGCTTTCACATCCTGTATCTTTCTTATCTATGAAATTATATGCATTTTTTTTAGTTTTGAGACATTTTACGAATCAATTTGGAATAGTGTTTAGCCAAGAGCCATATGAAAATTAGAAGCGTATATTATAAGTGGGATTTAAGGTAGTGAGTGTGACAAGACGAGCCGGTCCTTAGGAACTTGTTAAGTCACCCAAGTGGCTGTGGAAGTTTAAAGAAGACTTCACTTTTATGTATTTAAGTTTCATAATAATTATGTATTTATTTTAATTTGTTGAAACAAACCAAAAATGAATTTTTAAGTACTTTTCTTGGCTTTACAAATAACTACAATTTTTTATTCTTTATCGTAATACAACCGGAGATACAGTTTTAAAAAATAAAGTCCCCAATAACATTTTTTTAGGTTGTGAAGTTATTTTACAAATTCCCAAACAATTTTTGATATTTCTCAACATTAGCAATCTTGTAATTTTAATGTATCGAGGACAATATTGCAAGGGCAGTGAAGCTACTGAGTTTTGCTGCACTTTTGCCTCGCAATGCTGCAAATAGGTGTAGTTGTAATGGAATTTGTTTTATACAGACTCAAATTGCCAAAAACTGTGTTGAGAAATGCAACTTGCAACCACAAAAGACTCACTTATAGGGATGGAAACGGTTTGCAATACATTCAGAAGATTATGCGGTAGAGGTAGGCCTGTAAAATTTCGCTTACGACTTATAATTTTACTTCAACTGATGATACAGAACCTAGATCAGCTTAAGTGCCGTTTCTACAATCATTTTATTCCGTTTTTTTGGCATAAGGTAAGAGAGTTTCTTTAGGAATATCATACACAATGAAATGATTGTAGAATCGGCCCTAAAGGCAGACTGAAAACCGAGTAAATTTGAATAATTATGGGAACATGGTGGAGAAAAAATCGAATTGATTTCACATTTTTTTATTCCCTTTATATCTGAAATTGGCGACATCAAAACTACATAAAAAATTATCGAATTCGCAAAAATAAAAAACAATATTTTAGAATAATATAACAGCTATAGTCTGGGGTATATTTTAAACTCTTGTATGCAAAAAATTAGTATTTAATAACTTATAAAGAGCTGTCCAACGAAAAAATTCGAAACAGCTCTCTAGAGACTGTAGAGAAAATTGTCAATATGAAAAACAAAAGGTAAAAAATGTTTAAAATTGACTGATTTATTGTGCTGATACTATTTAGCAGTAGTTTTAAGGAAGACCTTCTTAAAATTTTGGTCCCAACCCAATATTCAGCAACTTTTGGAAAATTCTTAAAAGAATAAATAATAAAAATCTGTAATAAATATTTCTTAGTACAATTTTTTTTTTGTTGAGGGGCTCTACATGAGGGCTGCACACTGTCCCATTGTATGCACCTCCAATTACTGGAGCCTTACAACAACTGTTCCAATCCTGTAATGAAGCTCAGTAGCCTTCCGTTTTCGGCTTTCCGAATGACTTCTGGTTCCAAAAATCATCATCCCAGGTGTTGCCCTCTGAGGCCAGCCAGTGCTTGACACTCGCAGAGTATGTGGTGAGAAGTGTCCACCTCATCTAAGCACGCCCTACACATCTCGTCATCACTGATGCCAAGCGTATGTAGGTGTTGATTCATGGGGCAGTGTCAGAGATCTTTTCTACCAAGACTCAGGAAATCTTTTCTGCGCCTAGCATTAGGCCCTTCAATGAAAACTGTCGCAGTCCTTTGTGTTCTCTTCATTCCTTCAAGAGGGATAAAGAGGTCCATTTCTTCTCAGCCCGTTTCTGATGAGTTTTGGGGATGGGGAGAGCCGGCTCAGGCCCAAAGAAGCCCATGTTTGAGCCTCTCTTGTTTCCCTTCACGTCAGAGTGCCCTGGGACCCAGCATATCACCACATCTCTGTTGCGCACAGCCAGTTTTCTTAGTGCAATGGTTTAGGGCGCGGTGACTGGAAAAAATATCTTGTAGATACGAATCAAATGTTTTGTCTATCTAAGGATATCAATCCCACCCTTGGAAGAAGCTTTTTAGGTAGACAACCGCTCTATTATAGCACCTTGTAGCACGCCCTTTGTACCTAGAGCGGCCGTTTGGGCAGCGCTCTAATACCTACACTTCAGGATGCATCACATATCTCTATAGGGGAAGATAAGGCCTATAGAAGAAGCATCTCCGACTCCTCAGGAGACAGAACTGTTAGAAGCATTCCAGAGCTTCCCTAGGAGAACCAAGTGGAACTTAGAGCTGCCTAAACGGAACGCTGGAGCATCCCCTTCTGCACATTGATAAATATTGAAAGTCTCATGTTCAATAATCAAACAGTAGTAGATATGTATTTTGGACAATTAATTTTGTGAAAAAAAAAATGTAAATGAAGAGACTGGCTATAACATCAATGCACTCGTAGCTCAAAATTTTTGCACGACAATTTCGTGCCCTTAACTTCCTGTCTAAATTGTATGCTTTCATTGATTTGTAAGGTATGTTTCGGATCCAATAAGTATGCATCTGAATAACTTATTCCGATTTAATAGAGCATCTTCTCTTCTCGTTACGTAGTTCACTCAACAAGGAAATAATGATTTGAAATTCGACAGCCTCTGAAAATTTGTAGAGCTGAAATTTGCTGCATCTACAGAATTTTATTTTCGTCAATATCTTTGCGTTTTTGTTGCTTGCCAAAAGCATAATCGGAAAGATTTGAACGTCTCGTCAAGCTCTTCCAGGTCCTGTTGTAATTAACCACTTTTCAGGCGATTAAAAATAAATATCATTCAATTGCTGTTATATTATCCAACAATTACTAATTTGTTTTACTTTTAAGTCAATTTAAACTGAATGAAATTCTATTTCAAAACTCAATTATTTATAGATATTTTAATTTAACATTTCAATCGTGCCAGATTTAAAACTCAATTCCTCTCACAAATGCACGTTATAAATTTCAATAATTCACGATACGAATTGCTTTCGAAATTTCCAATGATAAGTTTGGAAATCTTCAAAATTATACGTTTACTAATATTTCAATACAACAATCACAAAACCCAATCGATAACTTATCAATAGTTGAATCCAAATTACGAACTAGTAATTTGCGTGTGTTTACAAATAAGTCTCGAATTCAACTCGACGATTTTACCAGTAAATAATTAACAGCGCATCGGGAAATGTACACATGTAAAACAGAAAATAATCCAATTATAATTTCGAATAGAACGATTCCAGTTGCACTCCAACATCGCCCCAATAATAATGTAAGTTGTACGATTAAGAGCGCACTTGATTATTGCAAATATTACAGGAATATTGATAGGGAATCTCTATATTATTGGCCGTTGTTTCTTGCAAAATGCGGCGGCTTACACCCGGAAGACACATCAATCTGGCACCGTATCCGTTACATATTTTTATGCATTTCAACAGTACCACCACTGATACTCGCCGTTTACGGTATTTATATACATTTCAACGATGATTTGGATTTCGTTGTAGACGCCTATCAGACTATCGTTCTTTTGATTCATGTAAATTAACGAATAATTACGATAATTGGAGATTTAGAGGAAATTTTCAGATGTTCAGCAAACACTCGATTTGGCGTTTTAATCAAACCAACATTTCGAAATTAATCACACAATCGGCTCGTTTCTGGCCGATCGACAATTTCAACGGCGCAATCCGTAAAGAATGTGGTGAATTTTTGAGAAAAGTCCAACGCATCACCACCATCCACATCACGATTGGATTGCTTGTTATGGTCAGTTTTTTTCTACAACCGTTTTTTACTGGTAAACCGATGGTGACGCTGTACGTACCGAACGGTTGGGATTTATCGATAAATATTTTATATTATTATCTCGGCTATCAATCGTTGTGCAGTAATTTCGGTATGGACACGTTATTTTTGAGTATTTGTATGGCGATTGTTGTACAATTCAAATTATTACGTTACGAATTCACAAATTACAACTTTAATAAATCAAAGTCGGACGATCTACGAACGTTGATTAATTATCATGCGTTCCTGTTGGAGTAAGTTTGGAAAAATTTGACGAACAAACAATTATTACGGCAATTTCCAGTTATTGCAGCGACATCAGAAGGGTGGCAAATTTTATATGTTTCCTGCAATTCTCAATTACTCAATCTGCTTGTTGTTTGTGTCTGTATACGATACTGGGGTAAGTTCAGATGTTTCGTTTAGTTTAATTTAATTATTTTGAAATTTCAGCGATTTCTCTGCAATAATCAAATTGCGATCTGTTATATATATTATTGGGCAAACGGTACAAACAGCTCTCTATTGTAGTGCTACCGATCTCTTGTCAGAAGCTGTAAAATTGTTTAAATTTTTTTATATTGTGTTTTCCTATTGAAAATTGTAAATTCTAGGCGACGGAAATTGCAGATGCAATCTACCAATCGAATTGGTATCAATCGGACGAATTAAAAGATCGAAAATGTTTAATTTTGGCGATTGCAAGAGCACAAAAACCATTAATATTTTCCGCTTACGGATTTGTCGAGATGAATCTTCAAACATTTGTTGTTGTAACATTCCGCTTATGGCACAATTTCTATTTGTTGTGTATTTATTGTAATGTTTCAGGTAATGAAAGCTGCATTTTCATTCTACACGTATTTGACTACAATCAGAGATCAAAGGGCCTAATTCGGATTATCGAGTAGTATTCCGGCTCAATTCTTGACTCGCCGTACGCTTAATTTTAACGTATTTACTCGCAAAGCATCTGCTCGACAATTCTGGTTGCGCTGAAGCCGCTCCTGTTCTCTAATGCACTAAGAATCTTAGAAAGTTGTACAATAAAGTTATGTTATAAGTTTTCTCTTTTGTAATAATGACAAAGAGAATCAACCAGTTACCAAAGTTGTTAAATTAAGTATTTTAAGTTTGCTTTTGAATTAGTGAGTGCTTGCTAATCTCAATATCTTTATTGTTATTCATTTAGTGTTAACTTTGAGATAATGCGGGTTGAATTTTAATTCTATTCAACTATTTTTACGGCAATTAAATATGGAATTTATGCAACATTTGTTGATTAAGTTTGGTTTATAACGGGCGGTTAGCATCGCCACTAGCGCTATACTCTGTCCAAAAATTAAGTATAAAATCTCAAATGACAGCAATGTGACTAACTTCGTAACGAAAAAATAGACCCTCTATTAAAGCCCTGAAATTAAAATTCTCCTTTATTGTATTAAACTGAAAATCGATTTAAGAAGTGGGATGTGGCATCAAAAACTGTCCGTAGGAAAGAAGGCGGGATTTATTTTTGGACAATAAAGGCGTATATTGAAAATAGCGTAAGATTATTTCTATACAACAATTGCTATCTACAACAATAAAAAATTAGAAAATTGTTCATATTTATTTTTGTTTTACGTAATTTTGATATCAAAGAGCGTTGTGGAAATAAAATGGACAAAACAAAAATAATAGGCAGTACGTTTAATTATTCGAATTATCAGAGTCGGTTGGACACTTTGAATTTAGTTAAATAATAAAATTGATTAAATAATTTAATTATTAATTGAATTTAATTAATAAATAAATAATAATTAAAATAATTATTTCTGAAAATACCAACTCTCTTCTGTTGATCGTAGTAAAGAGTGGACAATTCGCCTCAGGTTTCTATTTCTGGTACTAGGTTTTCCAGTTGGTACGACCAACTGATGCCTCTTGTTATTTTTTTTATCGACAATGAGAATATATACTGGGTGTTTTTTTAAAATGCGAATCCTGAAATATTTCGTTTGTTTATGAATTGAAATGGAAAAGAATCTAAAAAAATTCGACTACAATGTCTATACTTCAATTGACCGACACGATTTTCGTTCGAGCTATTTTGGAAATGCCAAAACGTCATATCATGAAAATTACTCAGTATTAGGAAATCAATTACCTATAATGAATACTGCGACTGAATTTGATATGAAAATAATTTTTTCTTTAAAAAACTTCTCATTTGCTGCTCAAAAAGAAATTAGAACTTCTCTGGGGTTCAATAACTTATCCATTGATGAAAAAAGCCGACGTCAGAATTGTTTACGAATGGTTTCAATGTCAATGTTACTATTACAACTGTTGACAAGATTTCATTCATAAACAATTGTATTTATAAACAATACTAATGGCCTTGCAATTGTTTTGATTCAAATGTTGTCAACAGTTGTAATAATAACATTCGCATTCCAAGTATAGTAAATTTTATTTAATTAAAAAGTGAACGCAAAAAACGAAAAATTGGAAAATCACTTTTTGCATGTTTTTGGAAAAACTAAATGCATATTCCAAAAAAAAAACGTCGGGCACCACGCAATTAGATTTTAGATCGACCTTCTCTTCAAATTCTAAATAACCATATCCACTCTTAAGTACACATGTAACAGTTAGGAACTTTTCAAATGTTAAGTTGCCCATAACCTATAACTTGTAATTTCAAATTTTATGCTTAATTTTTGCACGGAGTTTAATAGCGAAACAGTGCAAAAACATGCGATGATTGAGAGTATTCGCTGTTTTTTGAGCAGTTAAGTAGAAAAAATAGAAACTTAGACTTAGTTTTTACCCTTCGGTCTTCGCTTTGAAGTTAAATGAATGTAGGTGTAAATGGAAAACACACGAAAAACTCTTTCTAAAGTCATCGAGTAGCTTAAGCTTTCAGTAAGCTTACAAAATCCGCTCAGATAGTAAAAATGTCTGACTGGAAAAATTGTGCTTCAAGTATAAACAAGACTTAAGATTTAGAGTGTCTTAAGGTCAGGTCAAGTGCCTAGAAGAGTGCGGAAAATTTACGCAAATTTTCTCCACATTGAGGCGACCAACTGAGATTTGCTTTGTTCGTTGAATGTACCAGTGTTAATCTGTCTCCATGTCCACAACAAGTCGTAGCAAACGACAGAACATTGCTTGAGCTTGTTACCGCAGAGGAAAAGTAGAAGAGGCAGCGCTCATTGTCGCTGTAATGAATGCTTATTATAGCTAAAGATATAAATCGCGGACTTTAGTATCTAATATGATTTTCAATAAAGGCGTTTATTGTCCAACAACAAATCCCACCCTCTTTCCTATGAATATTGTCTGATGAATTTGCGGTATTACTGGTTGCCTGCTCAACTGTGGTTCAGATAGAGATAGTCCGACATGAGCTACAGCCTATACCCACTGTTAAGTTGTGTGAATTTACGCTCGGTGTAGGCGCGCCTTTACATCAACTGTGTTTTGATACACCAAGTGTTTATTCAGCTAAAGATGCGTTCATATTAATGCACTCATACTCGATGTAATCGTAAGTTAGAGTCGTGGGAACAATAAACAAGTTACGATTTCTAATGAACATCTTAAAAGTTTCCGTAAAAGCCCCCCGATTATAGTTCTCGGTTCCTATTCCTTATTCGGTTCTCTTGCTTACTCCATTCCATTGCGACTGTACGTGTCGTTTATGTCAATAAACGTATCTATCTTTCTCTTCTTTACGCCCACAATTTGTGTGTTGAATCCGATGTTGCGAACAAGTTTGATTTATATTCTGAATTGTCCCATTGTCGATAACGCCACAAAGAAATATGTTATCAACTTATCAAAAAGGACAATAATAGGGAAACGTTGACTGGTCGCAGATGTATTTTACATTGTTACCATGTTGTTTTTTTAGTTTTTTTTTTGTTCAACGGAAATGAGATTGCAACTAGAAATGATAGATGTTGGAAGAGTGATCGGTTTTTTTTGTGGCGTTGATGATTTTTTGATAAGTCCATGATATTAAATCAAAACAAAAAAATTCGATTTATTAAAATTGATCAAAAATTGAGTTTTCGTTTGGAAACCAGTGGAAAGCGTCGTGTTCATCGATTTTCGGCGAACTTTCCCAAGAAGCGGTCGCAGATGGAAAACGGCAATGTTAATAAATAAATTAAATTAAAATCCGTCAGAAGCTGTGTATTTGCAGCGAAAACGGATGTTCGTGTACACGACTGTCAATAAAACGGAAATGATGTATGATGCTGTTTTTTTGATGAAATATTAACTTAAAGATACACTTAAAAAAATTTCCAATAACAGAATAATTAATGGATTGCGTCGCGACTGTTGATTAATTGTTAATTAGTAAAAGTGTTTATAGAGGCGTAAAAATTAACGTTTCTTACGGGCTCGTCCGGGATTTGAACCCGGGACCTCTCGCACCCTAAGCGAAAATCATACCCCTAGACCAACGAGCCATGCCTTCGCTATTAACTCCATCTCATACACGTAGAAAGGATAATCATCAAATATTCAATTAAAATTCTAAATGAGTCTGTTTCGGTTGTAATGAGAATTTCAAATCCGCTTATCCCAGAGGATTACCAGTAGGCGGATTATTTGGACAAGTGACTCTAATGAAGGCAAGTTTTATGGAATTTTAAAACGGTACGTCTCAAATTTTGATTGAATCCATTTTAATAAAGGGGGTGAAATATCGGATGCCAAATTAGTAGTCAGCACAACCAACCAACCAATGATGAATAGTTTAACGTGCAATACCCGCCACCATGGCTCACCTGCACGACCCCCATGGGCGTAGGTCCAGGATTACGCCCGATCACCGTCGTCGGAATCAACGCCGGACCCCACTACCGATTTCCTTTGGGGTTACTATACTTGTTTACTGTTCTCGGAATACAATTGCAAGGCCAAACAGTTGTAATAATAACATTGACATTGAAACCATTCGTAAACAGATCTGACGTCGGCTTTTTTCATCAATGGATAAGTTATTGAACCCCAGAGAAGTTCTAATTTCTTTTTGAGCAGCAAATGAGAAGTTTTTTAAAGAAAAAAATTATTTTCATATCAAATTCAGTCGCAGTATTCATTGTAGGTAATTGGTTTCCTAATAGTGAGTAATTTTCGAGACCCTACATGCGGTTTTGGCATTTCCAAAATAGCTAGAACGAAAATCGTGTCGGTCAATTGAAGTATAGACATTGTAATCTAATTTCTTTAGATACTTCTCCATTTCAATTTATAAACAAACGAAATATTTGAGGATTCACATTTTTAAAAAAACACCCGGTATAAACCTGTATATGACTAGATATAGTCATGTATATGATTATATATGATCATATATATTTATAAGTCATATATAAATATATATAATTTATATACGATTTATAAATAATCATAAATGATTAGACAAAATCATTTTTCCTGGGCGGTTATTCGACTGGCGCATAGTTGTACGAGCGAAGCTTCGTAGGTGGCGCACGAACGATCCGGTGAGTTCGGCCCTTTTATTGAGTGGAAATCGGGTGTTTGAACTTCGGCATTTTTCTTACCGGCTCAAAAAGAACCAATTTGTGAGCAATTTTTCGTTGAAGCAGCACAGACTTCAATATTTGAAAGTGTAAAGCTCGAGTTCCTAAAAATCGACATTTTATCGAATATCAAGGGCGAATCTCGTCGCTCAAGAGACGATAACTTAAATATTTTATTTTAATTCGATTTCTGCGGTTTCGTACAGTTTTGCTGTTCGTTTAATACAATTCACAGACGATTTTATTCTTCCAAATTGCCTTAAATCTTCTTAAATACGACAAATCCTACTGCGGTTTGAACATTTTATTAAATCGACAAACTATATTGGTTCCCAATATTTAAATCATCTATCTTTCGATTTTTCAACCACCTACACTTTATTTGGAGAAGATAATATTTGATTCAATAGATTAAACAGAGATCATATTATAATTTAAACGTATTCAAGTTAAAGTCTATCCTTAAACCCCAATTTATTGAATTTTTCTATCCGATTTTGTGTATGCTTTTTGGACAACCTTTCTACCTTTATCGGCTTAAATTGCCTATCAGGTAACCCTAATCAGTTGTAGCATTTTAAATCCTGTTTAGAATTCGGTCTTTTTCTGTTTATTCCGCAAAAAAATTAGTTTCCCCGTTGAAGAACCATTAGTTCAACAACTTTTCCGATCGATAATAGATTTTGAGTTTTACGACGAAAATTTTTATTACCGTAATTATTTTACCGAAACTTTTCTAGTTGTAGCTGTGTGTTTTTTCTGTTCCATTTATAAATTATAACTGATGGAACTTTATTGGCAACCGACACGTATAAAAAACACCACATCGAAGTTGCTACAGATGCAATCATCACGCTCACTTGGTGTGTTCTACAGGGTAGGCAACTCAAGTGTGTACACAACTAGATTTTTCTTATGGACGTATTTGAGTTGCCTACTCTGTACATCCCCAATAGATGGATTTAATACGTTTGGAAGGGTGGTATTTCACCGAGCATGACAAATGTATTCGTGCATTGTTGCGTTGTATTTTCTTACGACTTCCTAATGAGCTATTTTGTGCGTCTTAAAGAAATGTTTGCTTTAATACAGTATTTTTCAAATGTTGTTGTTCGTCTATCTGATAAAGCCGACAATGATGAGCTACAGTAATAAGAAACGTGTAAATTGCAAAGCTTTGTGAATGAACCTATCCTATCGCAAACACAAAGACCGAGTTCATTAAAAATTGAAAATTACCTCTTTATTCAACTTACAAAGGTCCATATACATCTAGTTACACTTCTATCACAAAAACAATACGAATTTTAAATGGAATCTTAAAATATAGAAGTAGATAAATTACTTATCAACATTTCTATAGAACATTATTTATCATCTATCTGGTCGTTGAAAGAATTAAATTGCTGGATAAAAATTGTTCACCAGTTGTAGTGGTAGCAGCAGAATAATCGAACAAGTAAATCAAGATAACAAGACAATGATGAGGCGTTCTAGCGTGACCATTAATCGGACCCTCTGGCCAACTGCTCTAACGATCCACCATCAATACTCTACTTTGGACAGATTTCCAACAGATTTACCAGCTACAATATGTAGCCAATTGTCGTCTGCACGTATATTGCTGCCTGGATTAAAATTAAAGTTATATATGTGCCTTTACTAAATTGAGTCCATCAAGTATTCTGCCGGTAGATCTGCATCTTTAGCCAGATCTAGCGCTATCACAACAATCACAATAATAATAATAATAAGGTCTGACAGTGATCGAGTACGAATGATCGATATTGACAGCAATGGAAATTGAGATGTCAACGTATTTTCTAGTTTCGAAGCGCTAGCTACAGGCGTAATTTGTGCAATTCTAACTTACATAATTTTTGGAGATGAAATTGTGCGTCAGAAGGAAAAGTTCGAGACTTAGAGTCTTGGGATTTTAGATTTGAACTAAACTCTTATTTCAAAGACATGAAAATATTCTAAACAAAGGCACCAATCAGACTACGAAAAATGTAATTTGCCATAAAAGACTTAGCCTAGTCCGTTGATTTTATTTCAGCACTTTGGTGGAGCGGAAGCTTACCTAAAAATCTTCTGCTTCTCCAGGACAGTGCTACCCCGATTGTCTCCTCGAGGACGTAGAGATAAGAGGATGGTTCCGCTCGCCCTTCCATTGGAACCAGCGGTTTGTGCAATAACAGACTCCATATGGGGCATTCCACGCCAAATCGACCACTTTTGAAGCCGACCCCTTTCGATTAGGCTGAAAATTTGCGACCATTTTCTACCTCATTAAAAACGTTTCGCAGAATTTTTTCACATTTTTTTACCCACCCAAAAAAATTTTTCAAAAAAATGGCTTTTTTTTTTTAAATAGCCATAACATTTTCAAAACTTGACGTATCGGGACGTTTTTTTTTCAAAATCTTCCTTTTTAGATGAACTTTTTAGAAAAAATAAATAAATAAAAATGATCCGAAGTTATCTTCAATGTTTATTTTCAGATTTTCGGAAAGAACCGCAAATTTTTCGAAATTACTCCAAATTTTTCTGATGATTACCACTTTTATTTATTATTACTATCATTATTTCTTCAATTTTGAAGTTCTCTCTACATCCTAAAAAATGTTTAGAAAGGTCTTATGCGAAAAAACAAAATTTTTCCTTCAAGTGGAAAAAAAAATAGAAATTTCAGATTTGTAGAAATGTCAAACTTGCATATTAAAAAAAAAATAATAAAGAATGTAGCTAATCATCGAAAAATTTGCGGTTTTTTCCGAAAATCTGAAAATAACTTCGGATCATTTTTATTTTTTATTTTATTCTAAAAAGTACATCTAAAAATGAAGATTTTGAAAAAAGAAACGTCCCGATACGTCAAGTTTTGAAAAAGTTAGGGCTATTTAAAAAAAAAGTCATTTTTTTTGGGTGGGTAAAAAAATTAATAAAATTCTGAGAAATGTCTTTAATGAGGTACAAAATGGTGGCAAATTTTCAGCCAAATCGAAAGGGTTCGGGTTCAAAAGTGGTCGATGAGAGCAAAACACCGTGTTTCCTTCCTACTAATTTTTTTTGCCTCCGTCATGATATTTCTTAAGAAAAGTACGATAATATATTTTCTCATTGCTTTTTCTAGAGAAGATTATGCTTATGGGACTCAAAAGTAGCTTATTGATCTTTTTCTGTCTTATCATTTTTAAGAATCTGGGATCTGCATTTTCGAATGATTAGCTTGCACTTGAAGAGGCTATTGAAGGCGTTATTCCTGGAAAACAACATGCTTTGAACCCTTCCCGATATCTAACAATAAGAGGAAAATAAAATCTAAAAGAGATCCTTTCGGTTAAGGCACTAAATTGCTAATATTTCGAGATGAATCGTATCTCCAAACGTAACAAATTTCCTTACAGCTATAACTTATCTTTAAAATGTATTGTGGTTCATCTTAGGCTAAAATAATTCAGCTAAGGCTTATGTTGGGTGATGCTTAGGGCGCTACATCAGCATCAAATAGTTTCGAGCGAATCGAAGCGCAGGGCACAACACACAGGCACGACAAGGGACAGTTTTTGCAGTGACACTGTTTCGAATTTGGTTATTTTAAAATCAAAATCGTAACGGGCGATCAATTCAAAGTAATGCCCCTAATTTCCGAGTTTCCAATTCAATTGTCTAACTCTTTAACTCTTGTTTCTTCCCTAAACATAAACTATTGCTCGTGAGCAGGGCCGTTATTTTGTTATTTTGTGTATAAAAATTGAAAGCCATCATAAAAAAAAGGTGGAAAATATTAAAAATATATTTTGTAAATAAAAATACGGCTACCCAAAAAAAAAACACAATATAATTCAGGTATTGGGGCTAAGGAGACAATTGGAAATTTAAAAAAGAACTTGATTGGTGTATTTGATAATGTCCAGGACCTGGGTAAAATGCAATTGTAGGGTTGCCAATATTTATTCTTCAAGAAAATGGTCCTTATACTAACATTTTCTAGAAACCGAACTTCTTTCACGATCTACGAAGTCTGAACACCTGACATCTTTAATCAAATATTCCGCATTTAGCAGCGGTTCCGAAAAGTTCTAAGATAGTATCCCAAACCCAGATTGAACGAGTTCATCAGACTGTTTTATCGTTGTTTTTTTTTTTTAATTTCTATTAATAATAGACGATTCTTAAGACAGTACTTATGACACACTAAAAAGTGTCTATTTTGTTGTAGTCTCGGGACGGTCCTGCTCATCAACGTTTTTGATCGAATCAATTTTTTTAGACTAAAAATACTATCGCTGAAACCAACTTTGTCCGACAATTTTCCAGTCGAGCATTATCGATTTTTCCACGATATAAAATTAATTTTTGTCTAATCCCTGGTAACTGCATATTGGCTGCTATTTAGCGAATTCTGCAGCTATAAACTCCAGAGTAGCGTAACTGTGTGGGTATTCTCTCTCGCTCTCTCTCTCTCTCTACAATACGTTGAAATTACAGTTTTGAGTGGCTTTTATAAATTTTTAAACAATCAAGAGAGCATACTAAAAGTGCCTTGTTCTAAATTAAACATATATAACAACACCTGTCTACTGTTCCATATAGTAACAAATATTCATCACCTGTAAATTGATGACAGTCGAATTGTAAATATTCCATAAAGTTAGTAAAATTTTCAACAATCTAAAATCCTATTATTTATAGTACAATGTTATTAGTGAATTAAAATTAAACAGATCCTTCTGTATGGCAGCAGGCTATATAAAGTGTAAAACTAAGCCTTTAATGGCTCGTTTCCGTAATCCCAGAATTAAATATCATAAGTTGATATAATTTAACTTTGTTGTTGTCTTATGTTTTGTTAATCGGCAACGTTGAATTTCGGCCAGATAAAGGTGTATATTTGGGGGTGAAATATTCAAGAATTTTACTACTGTAGAAAAGCCTCATTTTGGATGCTGCGTAATAGTTGACGTTTTTCTTGTCGTTTGCTTCGGGTTTCGTTTTTTCGTTTATTTTCATCTACTTTATTCTTGTCTCACTACCGACATGTATATTTCCACGGAACGACATCTAACAGAGGCACTGAATAATTCATCATTCTCGAACAACATTGTTGAATGATTAATACAACCATTTTGTGTGTGTTAGCCATAATGTTTGTGTACTTGTCCTAGAAATTATGAAATGATGTAGTCAGGACATTCCCTTGTCACTAGGAGCGTAACTAATTTGAACGAGTTCTCAAAACATTTTCACTATATATGACCGAAAGCAGAAATTTGTTACTGGCGATTCCCAGAAGGGACCGTACGGTTTAATGACAGACATAAAGTGCACTAGGTAATGGTGGCAGTGTCTAGCCAATTTACAAAACGTCTCCCGCTATTTATAATATAACACGCTAGCACTTGATGCCCTACATAGTTATATATTACCTTACAGAGTCTTCAAATCAAGCAAATTTCGATCAATTTTCCGGTTCAAATGATGACAACAATCACAATAAATATTACAAAGTAATGGTAATTAGTGGAAACAGGGGGCGTCTACCGGGGAAAATAACCGAAACTCCTATTGATTCAATCATAATTAGAATGCAACAACAGTAATTTATATAATTTGAATTGTTTGGAAGCTAGAATTAATCAAATTCATGTGTTTTAATGGAATTTACGTTGCCAATAATGATGCGAAATCAATAATTATGGTAACTTGTTTTTAATTTCATTTCAAATGCAATCAATTCGACTCGATTTGAGCGTTGCATGGGGGCGAGACGAAACTCTTCACTCGAAATATCTGTCGAAAAAAAGCTCAAAATTACTTGAACAATTGGCACTTTTAATTCTAGATTTTTTGAAATTGTTATTTCACGTAATTTAGTCGTGCGAGGGCGTAATTGTATTGGAGATGAGAGGTTTGTGAGTTCTCCCACTATTGCCAGAAATTTGTCTTGAAACGCACTATAATTTTTTCAGAATTTATAAACTTAACCTATCCTTAATTAATTGCTTTAATATTATTGGGCAGATCTATTACTTTTCGATAAAAGTGTGCGCGCGTAGGTTACCGATTTGGATGCCGATTTTTTTTTCGAAAGTGGGTCAGAAAAGGAGGTAATCCTGCAAATTTGAGCCAGGTAAGTTCAAATGCGGCCGCTAGAGATTTTTTTGAAATTTGAAAAAAGTCGATTTTTTGCCAATTTTCAAAAATTTATATCTCAGCTTCTGTATGACATAAAGATTAGTTTGAGACGGCGTTTTCCTCGGTCAATCCTGCATTTTCAAGAAAAAAATATGCTATTGATCGAAATTTTAATTCAGTTTAGCTGTACGCTTTCAACTGAATCACTGTTTTAGCGAAATTTCACCTATATTTAAAGTCCTGTCAAACCTACAGTTTCTGGAATAGGGGGTTGATCATGATCTCAAATTTTTTGTTAAGGTGTGGACTGCTGCTTTTCATCCTACTTTACTTTGATTAAAGCTATTTCTTTATAGTACAGCAACGCAAATCTAGGACATTTCTTAAAAATTGCCCTTTTGAGATACGCATAACTTTTTTCTATCAACTCCAAATCTTTCGAAAATTTCCGAGAATATACTTTGTTTCATCCTTAAACATCCCTGAGAATTTCAAGTTTGGAATAGAAGTGAATTCGGAGCTATGAATTTTCAAAGAAGTTAAATTTTCAATTCAAAATAACTTTATTTGGACTTTTACTATTAGTTTTATTATTTTTACGTAATTTTTTGATTCTTATTCAAAAGGTCACGATCTTCTTCCTATTCCAAAAACTGTAGATTTGACAGGACTTTAAATCTAGGTGAAATTTCGGGAAAACAGTGATTCAGTTGAAAGCGTACAGTTCAACCGAATTAAAGTTTGGATCAATAGCATATTTTTTTTTTGAAAACACAGGGTTGACCGAAAAAAACTCCGTCTTGAACTAATCTCTATGTCATACAGAAGCTGAGATATAAATTTTTGAAAATTGCCAAAAAATCGATGACCTACGCGCGCACACTCTTATCGAAAAATAATGGATCTGCCCTATTATAAAATTGTCTTTAGCCAAGACACTGGTCAGTTTGTTGTTGAAGAGAGCTTTTTCGGTTTCTTAACATCTTTCTGACGCTCCCTCTCCTTCGTTGTCCCTCTCTCTCATCTATAAGCCACGCCTTCGGACGCTTGAGGTCACATGAAACGATTACTAACAAACTTCACATCCAAGTTAAATGTTGTAGTTTTAAAAATAACACCAGGCTCCGAAATCGAGAGGATATAAGGCGAACAATGAAAGAAAGGATCTCCTTTGGTCAAAACACGTTTACCAACGGTTGAGTGTTTTTCTGAAAGGTGTGTAAGCTGAGCAGTTCGACACATATTTTTCCCCCAAATTGTACTTTTCATTGCGACTCAAATTGCAAACCTTTCCTCTTGAAGGATCTCTTTTTAGAAGTGAACAACTGACTCTTTCGGCTGGAGTTAAGAAGTTAAGCATTTTGTGCAGTTTTAAGTAAGCTCTTGTAGATACTTGAACATAATTCTGCTGCTTCTTCCATCTTTCTGTGCCGACTAGATTCTCGCATATTAGTTAGGAATATTTATCGTCTATTTGACAGAAACCACCAAAAACGCCCCAACACTATTGCCTTATCTCTAGTTTATGTGTGGCATTTGTAATTTCATCTGTTATCAATTGATGATTTAATGAATAAGGTAGAAACTCTCTTCATTATTTATCCAAGTAGACTGTATAATAATTAAGTTACTATCTCTATTACACGATAATTCAAACTCTCTATTTCTCGAATTATCTAGATAATAATCAAACATTAACAAAACTTTAACCAATTTAATGAAATAATACAAATAACTAATAATAATTAAGGATGACTTCATGGGTAGGACGAATTCAAGGTTGGCTTCGCCTTGTAAAATTAGATTAATTGATCCAATCAAAAACACAATACTCGATCTAATTTTGAGTTGAACGACTTGTGTGCACGTCAAAAAAGAGTACAGTTGATTGACACTTGAATTGATTGCAAATTGTGGCGAATTTGCAGTCAAGGTGACGAACTTTGAAAAGCCACAGTATAAAAAATTTCAAAAACTTTATTAATCATATAGACTAATCAGAGAATGTTGGAATTCCATTATGAAATCGTGCCATTCGTGTAGGTAATTATAAAGAAAAGTCAACAATGTTCTTGAGAAATTCATCAATATTCTCCCTTTGTCTTTAATATCGTTTATCGTTCCTTTCTGTTGGTTGATTATTAAAATTGCCAAACAAAACCGTTATTGTTTGAAAAACTCAGACAATTAAGATTAATTGTGCAATAGAGTAAAAAGTTCCGATTAATTTCCAATTTAATCAAACATAATTAATTTATAAAGTAAAATCAAGCTTTGCAGATAACGACATTTTAATGATGTTTCATCATATAGTGTGCAGCCATAAGGGCGGAAAGAAAAAACGAGGATAATCCTCACTTTATACTGACAATAGCAATTACATTTTCTGATTGATGTGTTTATTAGAAACGTACGATAAAACTGAAGCAATTTAAAATGATGAGAATCGATTTAATTTTGTTAGTTATTTAATAAGACAATTCCAGTATCCTGTAATCAAATAGATTTAACGTTAAAATTAAACTTTAAAGTGATTGTTTGTAACAGTTTCAATAGAGTAAGTTTGATCCAAAGTTGATTTGGAACTTGTACGAAATACTAGAAACCAACTTTCTACCTTTTGCAAACACTATCGTGTTGATATATCATTTAGTTAATGCTTTAAAGAGTCGTCTTTTTGTCTTTAACTTGTACTGAAAAGTTGATATAATTCGGTAGACACCCACACACACACACGAGAGTGCTTGAAGGTAATCTCTGACAGTTCAGTATCGACCGTAGAATCAGTCGTTGATTTAATTTCGTCTATTAAATGATACACGTGTATTGAAAAACGAATCAATTTCACGTTGCTAGTGCAGAAAGTCTTGCCATTGCAGAATAAACAAAAGGTAATCAGATCGGAATGATAGCTTGTCAGGTGCAAACTCTTCATCGGCGGTGTTCCGAGAGAATCCGCATCTGGATAAGGATTGTCACCGTCTTTTCTTCAGAGTTAAGGAGTTTCAAGCCTAGATCTGTTGGGCTTACTTTTGAAGGTATCTGCTACTCTTATATTTTTCGTGTAAAGGTTTGCTAGGTTGTAGAAAGTTTTCTGGAGCAGCCGAAACTCAAGTCAAGCCAACCCCGCAAAACTAGCCCTACTATATCTACGAATATTGTAGTGTTTTGTTCAGTGTTAATTACCGATGCTCCTTGGATATTTGTTGATTAAATTGGACGCTGGTTAGGGCTGTGACTAATGCATTTATTATTGATTTGCAATCAGTGCGGTTAACAGTTTTGATAATTGCAAGGCTTTGCCTCTCTACTGCTAAATGTTAGCTATATTCATTAATTGTGTAGGGCACCAAGTAATAATCAATCGAATCTGACTATTTTCCTGTCGGTTTGTAAGCTCGTTTCAGTGTTCTTCCTGAAATTGGCCCTCGACAGCGTTGGATTCGCTTTATTGCACCCGAATCGGTTCTTATACGATTTTTTTGTTTCAGATCGCAATTATCTCTTTAAAAATTCGTCGAAACACAAAATTCCCTGCAGTATTAGCGTGTCGCTGGCAGTCAATTTTGTTTTTGGTACGAATAGAAACTAACATAAAAGCAGATTGCACAACAATACTGAAACAAAACGAATACAGCTGGGTGCTCTGTGAAAATGTTCATTTTATGTTGGAATTGTCCTTATTCAAGGACTAAATTGTAACAATCTTTTTAGCTTAATGTGCTGGAATAATGTGATTTTTTGTTTTTTGGGTGTGAGCAACAGAGAGAAAACATTAAAACCGTACGTTCCTATTGAAATTAAAAACATTTTATCTTGATAATGTTTTCTGTAAAAACTAACAAACGCAAAACAAAACATTCCACTGTTCTATTGATTATAATCAGTCTTTGATGCGGACTTTTACGTTATATTTTACAGTAAGTTTGGCAAAACAAAAACGACGTTTGATCAGTCAACATACAAACTTTTGTCAACTTCTTTGACTCGTCCTCTTTGTATTCGACAAAAATTATTTTCTCTTGATTGGATAAAGTTGGGTTTTTCTCTTCACTCTGTTGTTGCTGTGGCAACACATCGATAGTTGATTTGTACAAAAATGATTAATGATCGTTTACTTTTAATTGCTCTACTTTTTCCGTTCAATTTATACAATTTTCCGGCATACAGAGATAAATATAGAGGGTGAGAGAATCGATCGATTGTGTAACCATAACAACTAATTACCACTGAAAGTTGTGCTATAATTCCAAGAATTAACAACAACAAAAAAACGGTGAAGATCTTGATGAAATATTGGATAGTAATGTGTGTATGACCATTGCAGACCCGAGTAAATTATCAAAAGAGAACAATAAAACAACGTATGACAAGGTCCAAGTAAAACTATGAATTATGACCGTATAAAAGCCCTGAAACGCAGCTTTCAGTTACAGGCATTGTTTTCACAGCATACTGGTGATGATGGTGTGGTGGATTTCAATACAGTAGAACCATATACGTGGGTGTGATTATTGTTTTAAAATTACTTTTCTCCCCTGGTTCATGTTACTGGATATTATCATTTATCAAATGGATATAAAAGTTGTGGGGCAGAAATTATCGATAAAACTTTTTTTTTTGTGTGTGTGGTTGATTTATTTGTTTTGTGTATTTTTTTCGAATTGAAGAAGTTTATTTATCCATGTTTATCTATTCTAAACAACAATTACACCCTGTGTGCGTGTTACTATAATAGTTTAATTGCTTTAATTACTAATAACCACACACAGCTTGTTTGACATAATAATTGTGTTCACTTTTAATTAAATTGCTTTGTTAACGTGTCCCCGATATGAACAACACAAAACAATACGGTTGTCCAGTTTTCAACAACACACAGTCTTTTGTGTGCTCCTCAATTGGGCATATCAATTGATTTAATTTCTTTTATTAAAATTTTTCATTATATTCGCTATAAAGGTTGAATCTCCAATGGAATTTCAATAACTTTTTATTATAAAGTCTCCCGTTTTGTGTAGAGCTTGCAATTGTTATTGACTAATTAAAAAATTCTACTTTTACACACAATTCAAGTTGTTTCGGTCCAATTTACAGGTGATCTTGTCTCGAGTCGTTGTGCAGTTTACAATCGGTAGAGATTTGGATAGGCCGACAACCCCAAAGGAGATCGGTAATCGAACACGGTTTGACGATGTTGATCGGGCATTAATCGCAGCTTCATTTTTATGGGGATGGTGGAAGTGGGTCAGGAAAAGAGGCGATGTTTTTCACCTATCAGAATTTATTAAGTTTCCGTTGTGTAATAGAAACAGGCGTCTATTCTGTAGTCTTTTAATGTCTTTCAAACCGTCTGAATCGTAGCTGCAGCGCATTTGAAGCGTCTAGAAAATTGTATTGAATAAATGTTTATCAAGACTTTATTTTAATTTGTTTATCCGTCCCTGAATGAGTGTCGCTGAATGACACTCACAAGTAATCTACACGAGGCGGAAATTCCGGATTTTCATAATTTTTCGTGCATAGGTACAGGATACATAGTTTTTTATCTTTAAGTTTCAGGAAAAAAACGGGAGTTCAAGTTTAGCTTGCAAAATTAGTTTTTTCAAGATATCTCCAAAACGGCATACTATTTTTCAATGCTCTAAAAGCTCAAAAACAATTGCTTTTAAGGACTATCAAATGGCAGCATTTTTCCATCAGACCTAGGGTTATGAAAAGGGGTTTGTAATTCCCAAACAGAGTCAAGCCCTTCCAACTTGTTTCTGCCTGCAGTTCCTTTTCAGAGTAGTTTCAGGAAAGGTTCCAAATGCGACAAGAGCTCCTATCTTAGTGACGATGAAATGAAAACCCTCTGCTGCTAGGGCGGATCGAACCCTTTTAGCCACAACATTCCTTAATTTAGGCGAGTATAATTGATTGTAGAGCGAATGGAAAAACCAATCGTTCCAAGAGGATTAGAACAATATTTCGGCGACATTTTTTGTAAGAGCCCTTATTTTCGACAAGTCAGAGAATTTTTGAAAAAATGGCACTACAGGCAACCATTAGCTTAGATTTCTGAGCAGCTCCTGAAAGAGGTACAGGAATTTGGCAAATTTCTTTAAAATAGCACGAAATACTTCTCAAAAAATGAAGTAGAAGCTCTTTCGACTATTATGAATGCAGAAATATCCAATGAGTTACACAGTAAAGTAAATAACCCTAGCAGAAATGGAATCGAGGCGCTGGCAAAGGCCTGGCTAGTTTGCCTAGATTGAGCCAGTACACGGGAAAAAAGCCTGTAGCTACATGTCGTATACCTGTAACATGTACAGTAGGGTGAGCCAAAATGACTAACCTATCGAATTTATGGCCTCAAAAGGGCCTATATGTTGAAAGAAAATTCTCCCATTGAGAAAAAAATTTAGATCAATTTTAAAAGGTGTCGGTGGCCATTTGAAATTTCCCATTTAAATAACACGCAAACAAAATTTTGTCAATTGAAAATGTTATAACTTTTGAACCGTTTGAGATTAAAATTTTATACAGGCATATTCTTGTAGGACAATAAATTCTCTAAAAAGTGCTTTTAAAGTTGATTTTTTAACTCAAAAATTCATATACTTACGGACTATAAAAGTTGATGAAAAATAGATATGTTTTTTTCAAATTTCATAACCCGTAAATATATAAATTTTTGAGTTAAAAGAATCAACTTCAAAGTATATTGTTATAGAATTTAATGCCTTATCAGAAAATGCCTGGATAAAAGCTTCTTCTGAAATGGCTCAAAAGTTATAGCATTTTTAATGAGATTTTCCATAATAGCTGTTTTTCATCAACTTTCATAGCCCGTAAGTATTTGAATTTTGGAGTTCAAAAAATCAGCTCTGTAGCATTTTTTAGAGAATTTAATGCCCTTCTCGATCTCATTTTGTAAAGTATGATTTTTTTCTAAGAACTTTGGAAATTCAGTAAAGATAAAAAAAAGTAGCAGGAATCCTCCAAAACGTGTAAAGCTACACAAATCCTACTTTTGCTGAAGATATTTGTTTGCAACTCTTCCAGGCCAAACCTCTCTAGAACCGGCCCTGAGCATATTTTAACTATTTGATTTGACTACTTCGACTCGTACCCCCATGGAGCATTTTGTATTATAAATTAAAACTGCACAGACTATTAACTAACACGCCATAACACAAAAGATCCTGCAAACATTAATCCTACTTAGGTAACTTTATGCAGTGTCACTCCATTTTAAACTATAACCGAGAGCTCTATTAAAGTTACCCTTTTTTACCACCAAAAAAAAAACAACGATGTGACAATATTTTACCAAAAACTTTCCACCCAACGAACTTTTTCATTTCCTTTACAACTTCTCTTTATTCATTTTCGACTGCATTATAGAATAGTAAAAGATAATGAAATTTCACCAAATTATAATGGAGTTTCTAACAATGTTTGCATTACGAATCCGTAACTCCAACTAATATTTATTTGGTTCTATTATAATTGACTCTTAAATAGAGTGATTGAACTGTACACGTGTCCCAATGGTGATTCATAGATTATTGGGGGGGCGCCTGATAGGGAACAAATTACACACATGGGATTCCGTAATGAATCTCATCGTAACAGATCAGATTAACTGTTTCGGTGTTTTTTCTTTTGTGTTTGTTGCCGGGAAGTTTCCTTATTTATGGTAACACGTCCGCATACTGCAAATATAACGATATTTAGTGGCACACACGCATCCACACGCAGCATCAACAACACGGCAGCAGGAGCGGACAGGAGCTAACCGAAGCGCCCCAGCAGAGCAGGTCGGACCCGATCCTAAACAAAAGCAGGACTGCGCCGACACATCTCTCTCAATAGTAAATCGGTCGTGATACGAGTCGGTTGTTTCTTCACCGTTTCCCATATAAATCCACTTTGGTTATTGTCTATTTTAATCGTCAATCGTGTGTGTTGTTTTACTTTTGTATAATTATTTTGGTGTTTTGCCGAAATGGCATTGGCGATTTGTGTGTGTTTAGCAATATGTATTGTTATGGCAACAACGACACCAATAGGACCCACAAATGAACCATGCCAACCAGATAAATTAACCGTTTATAAAGTTGTCCTGCATACGTTCTGGTCAAGGGATAAATTCCCGAAACACTATCCGGATTGGAGGCCGCCGGCACAGTGGTCGAAAGTTTTCGGTGAGTCCACCATAATTAGTCAATTTTTTCTAATTCACTCTTAATTTGAATTAAGAGCACGTCCGACAGTTTAACAATAGTAACGCGGTTTCTGAGTCGAGAAAAAATCAGCTAGTAGCAGCACAAAATCATGATAGTTCGGGTGACTTATGGATGTGAAAGTTTCAAAAAGCTCTCAACTACACCGGCTACAACTGAATCCCGAAATAGGCAAACACTAATTTATTTACATCCAACATGATGGCATTATCTCAGATCGTTGTCTTGACGAAACATCTCGAAACCACTTACCTGTAGAATTACGTTGTAAGATTAGGGATTATGATAAGCCCAACGATCGATACGTGTTATTACTAATTTAATTAGAATTTATTAAGCAGAAAAAATCCATCACCCGCCCCCGTTTTAATAATTATAATGTTGCCAGGAAATTATGTTATATTTTACGTAAATCGATGCGTCTTGATATCTCCGTAAATATTGCGGTTGTACGTCTAAAAAGCTCTCAAGATTGTTGACACTGCCTACAATTTACATGACCACGAACTAATTTAACAGATTTACTGTATTATAAATTTGAGGTGATAAATTGATTCTGCGAGCCAGTAATTTCGATATTAACAGGATCGAAAAGCTTTTACTACATTAGAAAAAATAATCAGTCCATCAGGTTCGGTGCAATGTTACCAGTTCAATTAAAAAGCTAAATTAATTAATTTAAATTTAATCATAACTATTACCGTTAAAATTCGATTGTGATCCCTGTTTTGTTGTGTTGTCTCCACCTACAGTTCGACTTGATTTCTAGTTTCGAATTGAATCAAATCCTGAATCGCATTGATTGGACGTATTGAAGAAAAACGTGCACGTACTCGTCCGGTTGTACAGTTTTTTTTTTGGCCGAAATTAGGCCCAATAAATCGTGCCGAGAAATTAAAATTTGATTGATTCCCTTCGATAATTAATGCACGAATTGGAGGCACTTAAAACTGTAATCACACCGTGACAGCCGTTGTTATCAACGACAATAGCGGGCCGCCTACAGACGTTCCTAATTTACTTAAAGCGTCGCATTACTCGATTACAACAAACGAAGTAATCTTTAGATTAATTGAATACAAGTACATCGACGCTATAAATAAACTTGGAAGGCTGTAAACAAAGGAAAGTTTCGGCTTGGCTAAGGCGAAAAAAGTCGCTTTTGTTCGCTTTATGAAACAATTAAAAAGCGAGTCTCCAACCATCATCTTCAACTAACTGAAACGTCAATTTTTCGTCCGGAACAATAACGGTAAATGAAGTATTGTTGGCGTTTTATTCGCGAGCGCAGAAAACAAAAAAAAAATCTGTAAATGGCACACGGCTTATATAAATTGTAGTCGGTGCCAGAGATGTGGGTGTTTCCCGATTTTGCAAAATTCATTGACCTCCCATGCCAAACTAAACAATGATCTCTCGCCACAATGATTCATTTGTACGACAAATTTTTTCAAGTACCTACCTCCGATTCTATTATTAAACCAGAAAATGGGCTGGCTAACGTAAGCCGATTATCTGTGTTGCACGTTCGCAATGATAAACGACAGATGAAATCCAAGCGATAATACTAATAACCGCATCAGCCATTTCGGTTATTATTTAAATAAGTTTGGATATTTGTTTGTTATTCAAATATTAAATAAGAGAAATGTTGTGAACGAAGAATTATTACATACACATGTTTCTATTTAGGTTACTTCCTTGTAATTCTCGTTTGAGTTGTAATGAGAATAAATAGAATTTTCTAAATTTAATTGGCGGATATGTACCGAATTCAGTCAGTTGACAATATGCAAATTTATTATCGAAAATTTCAGGAATATGCATCAAATAATTGTTGAGACAGGACGTATAATGGCAACATATTGGTCATTCACCAATAACCCGAACATGTACGATTTATTGATGATGTTTTCGTGAAACTAGTGATCCGGTTTATGGATTCATTTACATTAAAATTCTGGTTGATTTGAAGTTTTGTAGTTCGAGGGCAAATAGTTTATTATTTACAAGCAGTTGGAAACTATTCTTCAATCCGAATGTACAGGTTGTTCGGTTTAAAATTGATCAATGACGCTTCACTACAGCATTCACAATTTTAAAAGTGTTAACGCTACAGTAGGTTTTAGTTTTAAATGCTCTTATTTTTATCACTCATGAGATGGTTCATTTTGATGACAATATACAGGTGTGGCATCGTTTACATATCATTTCGAATCACTTTTCAGGGAGTTGTGTTTAGTAGAAGTCACCTTCTTGTGAAAAACTAGCACATAGATGTTTAAATGAGTGGGATAAAGATAGAAATACAGCGTGTACAATTCGTCATTTGCCATTATTACATTACAAGCAGTTGGAAACTATTGTTCAACCCGAATATATCGATTGTCCTATTTAAAACTGATCAATCACACTTCACTACAGCATTCACAGTTTTAGAATTATTATCCTTACAGTAGGCTGTAGTTTAAACGCTTTTATTATTATTTCTCCAGAGGCTGTTTTCGATTTGATGACAATATACAGATGTGGCATTTCATCTAAGTGCATCGTTTACATATGATTTCGAATCACTTTTCAGAGAGTTGTGTCTAGTAGAAGTCGCCCCTTTTCATAAACACTAATATATAGATGTCAAAGTGAGTGGGATAGAGATAGAAAAACAACGTGTATAATACTTCGAACGTATACGATTTATTGATGCTGTTTTTGTAAAACTAGTGATCCGGTTTATGGATTCATTTACATTAAAATTCTGGTTGATTTAAAGTTTTGTAGTTCGGGGGCAAATAGTTTATTATTTACAAGCAATTGAAAACTATTCTTCAACCCGAATGTACAGGTTGTCCGGTTTAAAACTGATCAACGTCGCTTCACTACAGCATTCACAGTTTTAAAAGTGTTATCGCTGCAGTAGGTTTTAGTTTTAAATGCTCTTATTATTATTTCTCCACAGATTGTTTTCGATTTGATGACAATATACAGAGGTTGCATTTCATCTAAGTGCATCGTTTACATATGACTTCGAATCACTTTTTACCAAGTTGTGTTTAGTAGAAGTCGCCTTCTTGTGAAAAAATAGCACATAGATGTCTAAATGAGTGGGATAAAGATAGAAATAGAGCATGCCATTATCTCGAGGTGTACGATTTAGAATTAATGAGGTTTTCGTATAACTAGTGATTCGGTTTATGGATTCGTTTACATTAAAATTCTGGTTGATTTAAAGTCGGAACTATTTTGTAGTTTATTCGGGGCAAATAGTTTTTGTTTAGAACGAATTGCCAACTATTCTTAAACCGGAAAGTACAAGTTATCCGGATAAAAACTGATCACTGACGCTTCACTACAGCATTCACAGTTTTAGAATTGTTATCCCTACTGAAGGTGTTAGTTTAAATGCTTTTATTATTATTTTTCCAAAGATTGTTTTCGATTTGATGACTATATACAGGTGAGGCATTTCATCTAAGTACATCGTTTACAAATGATTTCGAATCACTTTTCAGAGAGTTGTGTTTAGTAGAAATCGCCCTTTTTTGTTAAAAGTAGCACATAGATGTCAAAGTGAGTGGGATAAAGATAGAAATACAACGTGTACAATTCGTCATTTGCCAATACCTCGAACGTGTACGATTTATTGATGCTGTTTTTGTAAATCTGGTGATCCGGTTTATGGCTTTTGTAGTTTATTGTTTACTACAAGCAGTCGAAAACCATTTTTCAATCGGGATGTACCCGGTGTCTAGTTCGAAATTGATCAATGACACTTCACTACAGCATTCACAGTTTTAGAAATGTTATCGTTACAGTAGGTTTTAATTTAAACGCTTTTATTACTATTTCTCATGATATTGTTTTCGATTTGCTTACAATATACGGGTGTGGCATTTTAAGTAATCGCATTTTTTGAATATGATTTCGATTTACTTTTTCTAAAAAACTAGCACATACATTAAAACTGATCAATGACGCTTCACTACAGTAGTCACAGCTTTTGGAGTGCTTCGTTTAAACACTTTTATTTTGGATTTATTGACAATATACAGGTGTGGCATTTTATCTAAGCGCATTTGTTATACATAATTTAGAATCAATTCATGCAATTCGTTATCGATTGTTTGGTTTAGTGAGCATTTTTCTGATTTTTTATCGAACCATATCGTTTTGATTGCGAGATTTTCTATTCAAGTTTAATAGCAACCTTTTACTCCATCGTTTTACTGTGCAAAGTTGACTGTTGAAGTCGGCTCGAGCCTCAAGCGACATTTCTTACAGATTAATTAAAGCTTTCTTGCTTGTCTGCAGAGGCTAAAGATATCAGGACAGCTACAAAGAAACCTACACAAATACTTCACTATTAAGACAAAAATACAGCAAAAATCCTCCATACACAGCTCCTATAGGACAAAAAATCTGCAGAGCTTGAAGAATTCGCAGCTTACTTTGAACAGGTCCAGCTGCTGTTTGCATTGAGTTGATGTAGTAGAACGCGTCCCGCATCGAAATAATTTTTATTATTTTTGATAAATTAATTCATATGTTCGCTTATGATATACGACAAGCTCAAATTGTGTTTTTATTGTTGGCACATTAATATTAATAAAGTTAAAATGCCTTTTCCACGACTTACACCTATATTATATTTTCAACTTTGTATTATTTATGTGGCATTTAAACTAAATCTGTATTAAATGTAAAATATTAAAGTGCTTCCTCTAATAAAACAGAAAAAAAAATAGTAATTCGTTCCACATCCATTTCGGATTGTATACAAAGAGATAAAGCAACAATTATTCGTTTATAAAATAATTAGATTCTTAAGTAGAATTCTCCATCTAATCTATTTCGAGAATTTTGTAATTTCAATTAAACAATTTCCTTTGAAATTATTCGACGAGAAGCAGCAAAGATCTGAAACATAATCACAAATTCTTTCAATACGATGAAAGATAAAGCCAGAAAAAAAACGGATTTTGATCGTAAATATTTGCCCAGTATTGATATGTTCTCCATAATGTGCTACAGTACAAAAAAATCTCTGTCGTTTGCAAATCAATAGCGTGCCGAAAAAGTTGTAATGAAGTATTCATTACGATTTGATATAACTGCTTTTGATTTCGATTCAGTGAACTTCCACTGGAAGGCTAACAAGTCAGTAATCAGGTGTTTATTGTAGCCGAACAACAAAAAATATCTACGGCCTGTCCGTTTTAAGTGTATCCAACGTAGGCGGATTCTAAGTGGATGAAACGTAAAACTTGCCAAATATTTGATCGAATACGGGTTTTTCGAACATTGTTTATATAGGATCTGATGAATAAGTTTTCGCTTACACTTCAAGTGTTTTAATTCGTGCTTCACTACAGTGACAATAATATATTACGATAACTATCAGAAAGTCTCTCATAAATGAATAGATTTGTAGAATAAACGCTAACTTCTCTAGTTTTCGAAGCTCTACAAAATTGTTGTTAGTGTAGTGAAGTTTAATGTGGTAGTGCTCTCGAACTGTGCTTACGATTTCTATACTTATCTTGCTTACTCCTTTACCTTATCTAAAAGAAAAAAAAACTTTTTTATCAAGTAATGAGATTGTAGAGTTTTTTACTAAGCAATCCGTATCATATGTTTACTGAGCTTTTTTCTATTTTTTATTGCACGATCTCGTTTTTATTGAACGAAATTCTTATTCACTGTTATTAGCAACTTTTTAGGGCGTCTTTTGCATGTTAAATTGCATTATTTGCTTATGGAAAAGTAACTTGGAGCCGGTCCGAAGCCAACGCATTGCAGACACTTGCCTCAAGCGACAGAATTTTAGGCTCAGCATTTCAGAACTGTCAAATCGTTGTAATGAAGTATAGTGTCTCGTTGGCAAGTAAATTCTCGCTTATTCTTTTTTTTTGTTTGAAAAAAATCGAATTTTTCGCCAGAAAGTGTTTTAATTCATGCTTCACTACAGTGACAATAATATATTACGATAACTACGAGAAAGTCTCTCATAATTGAAAAGATTTGTGGAATAAACGCCAACTTCTCTAGTTTTCGAAGCTCTACAAAATTGTTGTTAGTATAGTGAAGTTTAATGTGGCACTGCTCTCGTACTATGCCTATACTTATCTTGCTTACTCCGTTACCTTGTCTAAAAAAAACGACTTCATTATCAAGTAATGAGATTGTAGTTGTTTACTATGCAATCCGTATAAGGCCACAGCATTCCAAACAATTGCCTCGAGCAACAGATTTTAGGCTCACCGTTTCAGAACTGTGTCAAATCGTTGTAATGAAGTGTTCATTTTCATTGTATCCAACGAAGGCGGACTCTAAGTGCATAAGACGTGGAACTTTGCCACCAGCTTTGATGAACACTGTTTCGACAGGATTTTGATTGAAGAAATCGAAATTTTTGCCATAAAATTACATACTTCACTACACTGATAATAGTATGGTACGATTAGTACCAGAAAGTTTCTCATAATTAAGCAGATTTTTAGAATAAACTCCAACTTTTCTCACTTTCGAAGTTCTACAAAATTATTGCTAGTGTAGTGAAGTTTAGTGTGGTAGTGGTAGTGTTTATTGTATGAATTGATGTACTTACTCCCTTTCTCTCTCGTACTGCAACGTTACTTTCGCTAAAAAAAAAGAGCTTCATTATTGAGTAATCCGACTTTGAGCTTTGAGCGATGTGTAAACGGCCCGGTTTCACATGTGTTTATGTCGTTATTAAAACAATAGAATATCGGTTAATTTTATGATAAAATCAAAACGTGTTTTTTTTTCTTCTCCACGAAACGGTAAACACGACACGGCAATATAAAATACTAAACAATAACGACTGCAGTATTCCACCGACACAAAATTGAAAACTGTTTGCACACGAAAACTATAATATTTTGTATTTTATGAACTTATTACGGCTACATCTGCGGCTCTACACTCCAAAAAATAAGAGACAAAAAGCCCACATACATAAACTGTATGGAGACAACACCGAATTTCATATACAGATGTTAGAACAATACCAATTTCATCGATCTTTATTGTTTCCACCACTTTTTTTGTGTGTATTAGAGTTTGCCATAAAATTTCAGCATGCTGAAATATCAATCGATTTAGATTAAATATTTATTAGTGAACAGATAAATTGTTGGAGCTTTCAGATGTGTTTTGATTAGGTTTAAAAGCGTGGTGTCAAGGGAAATCATTTCGGAATTTCCTTATCAACAACAAAATAGAAACTAATCCACATGAATACGTTTTTAGTGAAATATTTCATTTGTGCCCGTTGCGGTTCATTTCAATCGATACAAAACCGTTTTTTTTTGAACGGCCGCTTTACGAACAAAATTATTTAATTAATCCCGAAGAGGTATAATCGTTTTGTTGTTTGTCATACAAGAGATTTCCATAAATTTTTGTGTGTCACAGCTTTTTGCAATTTAATTTTTCCATAAACGGCTCTTTGATCAAAGTAATCAAGTTGATGCATAAAACTCGCGTATTTCTAAAAAAATATGTTTAAAAATTTCACAATCACAATCATCGAGAGATAATTGAATTGTAATCAAGATTAAACTATAAAATTAATCCGATTTTTTTGTCCGTTGTTTAAATTTCCATAATTGAAATGGGCAAAAGCATAAATGCGGATATGATAAATCTCTCTAGGGCTAGACGGTCAACGGTAGGATTATCAACTCTACACACACCACTGGACGATGTAACGAGGGTCCTGGATAACATCCTCTTAACAGACAACCAAAAGGGGCCGACTTGAATTATATCGTAGCTGTTGATACAAACATCAAATTGTGCAGTTTTACGCGCAAATCATAATTCATAGAGTTTCGTGATAAAACAACGAAAAAAACGTTATGTCACAGATGTTGGAACTTTCCGTAATCATCATTTGTAATGATAAAAGTGTGCTGGATAAACTTGAATGTTTACAACGAATTTTTCGGGGGCGGCGGTGGTGGTGGAAAAACGATCATAGGAAAGTTGTTTGTTATAAATCTTGTTTGTGTGCAGTTGCGTAACTGAAAGGATTATTCACCAGAGTCTGATTCGGACGCATATACAACATTTTGCAATTTACAAAATAGTCTGATATATAGTGCAACTTATTTCCATGGAGACTACATCAGAATCAAAAATATATACGGAAATATATAGTTTTAATAAAGATTAACATAGAGCCGAAACGAGTTATTTACTTTTGGCTTCGAAGAGCTTAATGTAATTTATTCGGAAATGTACACTTTCAACTTCCGATTTTATCTTGTATATATATATGTTGTTTCACTTCCCATCTATCCTCTATTATCCTGTTACTTTACATGAAATATAAAGATGTATTAAATGAAACAAAGAACCATTTAATCAAACTGATATCGTCATTTGTCAAATGTCTCGCTACGTTGCTGTATACGAATGATTCAGAATAGTAGAGTACATCCACTGAAATTACAGTAACGATAGCGCATGACTGTCACATGACCACAAATCAACCAATCAACAAAGAATTTTTCGGTGGCCATTTGAAATTTCCCATTTAAATAACATGCAAAAAAATTTGGTCCATTAAAAATGCTATAACTTTTGAATCGTTTGAGATCAAATTTTTATCCAGGCATATTCTTGTAGAGCATTAAATTCTCTAAAAAGGGTTTTTTAAAGTTGATTTTTTAATTCAAAAATTCATATACTTACGGGTTATGAAAGTTGATTGAAAGTAGATATGTTTTTTTCAACTTTCATAGACCGTAAGTATATGAATGTTTGAGTTAAAAGAATCAACTTTCGAGTATTTTTTTATAGAATTTAATGCCCTATAAGAATATAGTTGGGTAAAATCTTTATCTTAAACGGTTCAAAAGTTATAGCATTTTTAATGCAAATTTCCATAATAGCTTTATATTAAACATACCTGATTTTCATCAACTTTCATAGCTCGTAAGTATATGAATTTTTGAGCTGAAAAAATCAACTCTAAAGCATCATTTAGAGAATTTAATGCCCTACAAGAATGTGGCTGGATAAAATCTTTATCTTAAACGGTTCAAAAGTTATAGTATTTTTAATGCAAATTTCCATAATAGCTTTAAACTAAACATATCTGTTTTTTATCAACTTTCGTAGCCCGGAAGTATATGAATTTTTGAATTGAAAAAATCAACTCTAAAGTATTTTTTGGAGAATTCAATGCCCTATAAGAATATGCCTGGATAAAAATTTTTCTCAAACGGTTCAAAAGTTATAGCATTTTTAATGAAAATTTCCATAATAGCTTTAAACTAAACATACCTGATTTCCATCAACTTTCATAGCTCGTAAGTATATGAATTTTTGAGCTGCAAAAATCAACTAAAGCATCTTTTAGAGAATTTAATGCCCTATAAGAATGTGCCTAGATAAAATTTTTATCTTAAACAGTTCAAAAGTTATAGCATTTTTAATAGACAAAATTTTTTTGCGTGTTATTTAAATGGGAAATTCAAATTGCCACCGACACCTTTAAAAATTGAGCTAAGAATTTTTCCCAATGGGAGCCTTTTTTTCAACATATAGGCCCTTTTGAGGCCATAAATTCGATAGGTTAGTCATTTTGGCTCACCCTACTGAGTATAGGTGCGTTCCATTACCGTGTTTATAATTGACTTTTATCTGAAACTCCAATCTATATTTTCGAAAAGTATCAATTAACACGGTTCGATGCTGGCACATTTCCCAGACGAGTCCACTGACCCTTTTACGGTTTTTATCACGGTTTTATGGAGAAGACGAAACAAAAAACCAAATATGTCACAACTTCCACTTCCATCGTTTTATAAGCGATTTGTCGTGGAGAACGTTGAGTTATTAGCAGAAAAAAATGTTTTGCTCAAATCGACAATTTCGTGTAATACTCACAAGTTTTCCAGTTGACTTTTATGTTGAAAATTTAACGGAAACATTGATCCAAATTGATTTATTTGATGTAATTTTTTGTTGTTGTTGCTGTATAACAGGAAATATTCGATATAGAAACATAAATTACAAATCTTGTATATATAGCAAGTTAGAGTTTCGTATTGGTTGTTTAACTTCCGTTTCATATCCGTTTCAAGTTTGGATATTACACTATGTAGCCGTTTTACTAAGAAACATAGTGGTCACAGGGGATTTACAGTAATCTGGCCGATTGCAGTCGAATGCAAACTTGAATGTATCAAACAGAAAATACAACGACAAATATTTTGATTTTATGATGCAATATTGGAAAACAGTATTAATTATGTAGGGCATCAAGCGATAATTGATGGGAATCGGATAGCCGAGACACATGCATCGTCTATAATTCATGACAATTTGATTCAATTAACTTGAACGGAAAAAACAATGTACTAAATCGGATCAAATCAATTATTGCTTAGTATTCGTTATGGAAAACGGAAAATTTAGTCTTGTAACTGATAGACTGGCCATTTTTTTGATTTGTACTTCACTACACTGATCATACAGTAAGACTTCTCTAATACGGATAGCCATGAGAGTTGGATTTTGTATGTATGTTTTCAAAAATTGTAGAAGAGGGAGGTGCCTGTAAGTACAGGTTTTACTGTAGTAAAACATCTTTAGCTTGGCAAAATTTGTCAGTGTCGTGAAGTTTAATGTTTGATAATGTTACTGATGACTGCTTAAATTGCTAACGAAGGCGGTCAAATCAACTTGCTCTTTTTCTCTCGTCCTGTGATTTTATTTGTGTCAATTATTGGAGCCCAAAGCATTTGTTGTAATATTGGTAGTCCAAGGCTGGCCATATTTTCGTGACCAAAAACGAAAAGATAGAATTTCCATCAATTCATTACAAAAGGAACAAAAACAGAGGAAATCGGGACTGCTTCCGCAAAATTGAGACGTATGGTCACTCTATCGAGAGGAAAAAGTTGATTTCATGAGTCTGCGAGGTGTAAACATTGAGGATATCGAAAACATCGAGAGAGAGGGGTTAGAGAGAGAGAGGGTAGAGAGAGAGAGGGGGGAGGGTAGAGTGAGAGAGGATGAGGGGAGGTTATTTTATTAGAAAAATATCCAAGTTTTTCCCAGAAGATGCAGTTAACCACATTTCTTATGCAAGAAAACTGTTTATCTGATTGCTATGCTATGCTATGGGCGTCCTTAACATTACTTTTCAGAGGTCTTTAAGGATTTTTTGCATAACTGTATCCTCTTTGGGACCCCAGAAGGAAATCTTTCAGTCAGACAAGTGACGCGGAGCCCCAATTCGTCTACGAAACTACTTTTTAACAATGTTTTCGGCTGCATTGACCTGACCTTACCGAATTGGCTATTTTATGAAAATGCCCGATTATGCAGCGTTTTGACTCTACTTTTCTTGGGAAACTTTGTCGTGACGTGCTTTGAATTGAAGCTTAAACCAGCGAAATCGTGCGGCCTTCAATTGTGAGTTGTAGACGCGCCTGAGTGGCCGCCTTTTAAACAGTTCAATATGCAAAATTGATCGTATGTAGTTCAAACGACTGTACGGCTTGTTGACTGACTCATAATCGTTTAAACAGTTCCACATTTGAATTTACGAGACCAGATAAGCCCACGTTCTTTCACATTAAACTATTATTCTAACAGATCAAATATTGTCAATACACCTGCAAACAAATTTAAACAGGGCGCGGCTATTATTACATAAATTCATATCATATCCAGTCGGTGATAAATACATGAATATTTCAAAAACTTTATATGAAAATTTTTGGAATTTCGGCCAGTCGTTAAACTTCTGACATATTGGCGAGATTTATTTCATGTGTAGTTTTTTTAAAATTTATATAGAATCTGTATTCAGTCACGTTGGCAAAATGGTCTACAATACGAGTCTCTTGAGTGTGATCATAAACGTCTGATTTCCAAGCTTTAATTCGTATATTTCAGCCGCATTATTACATCTGTTCGCTTTTATCCAATAATTTATCAAAAAATCACGTAAACCTTCAGCGATTACGTATGCGTAATATGTACGCCGGCTCTCATTTAATTCGGCAGCGTTCCTCCATTTTTGGTAATTGGAAAAAAATCTCTTAATCCAATAATAACGTTGTCATGTTTCCGTTAAAAAAGACCACATCAGAATTTTTATTATTTCCATTACAGTTTCGAGTGGGGCCGGCAGAAAAAACGCATGCTAATGGAATTGAATTACGGCCGCCGCCCCCATGACTACCTGAAATTAATATAAACGGATTTAATCTTCGACAAGGCGAATTATGATATTAGAATCTTTTGAGGTGTGAAATTGGCTCTCTAATAATCGGTACGCTCTGGCTATTTTTCGGTGTACGTACACAAGATGCAAACTGCAATTTAGTTTGTTTTAGAATTATTAACTGAAATCTAAGCTGCAACACGAGAGAGAGGAAAAAACCGTCGCGACAACATCGACTTTAACAAATTGCAGAACAACTCAATTTACGAAATGATAAAATAATTTCGTCTAACAATGTTTACGTCAACATTTACTTGGGTTTAGAGCAACTTTTGATTAATTTTATTGATTATAAAAAAATTTCATCATTTCACGAGCATCCTCAACAATTAATCGTCGCGATTCCAGTAATGAGAAGTTCGAAGAGCACAAGTAAACCATAAATCGTTTCATATAAATTAAAACTTTCTATTTTTGTTTGATTGAGTTTCGTCGATAAATAAAACGTGTATCCAACAAATTCTAGAAACTTTACCAAATTGCTTTCTGAAGATTCGGTTTTCCCTTTCTGTTTCCTTTAACTGCCATCGTTTTTTGTCGAAAAGTTGATGCTATACTCAAAAACTATAAACTCAAGCGGTGTCTACAGATGTGGCGTTCGATCCAGCTTGAATTTGTTGGATTCTTTGATGCGCCGCCACTGTATCTGTACAATTTCAACGGTGTAATTGTGTTACAGGCGGACTTATTTTCAATCAGTCGATTCCCTCGTTCACGTCAAATTTTAATGGAGTGTTACTAATTTTAATGACAGAGCGATAACCGATCGATACCAAATTGGAATTTAACTATAAATCTACGGTTGCGCTTATAGTTGACAAGCTAAATTGGCTACGATAATTACTGATGACTTTTCTAAAAATTCGTTTAAAATTTATGAATTGTTTGTTGTTTCTATCCGGTCGTTTTACGATTCCTTTTTTTTGAAGTGGGGTAAAAATTCAATATTAAAACGACAAAGTTTCTCCACCCCGTCTTCCATCATCTTTAAAAACTTGTAAGTATAAAGTTGAGTTCATTTCCCCCCACACACACACACACTTATTTCCTTATTTCGTTGCTACAGGCTGTAGATATCGGGATTTTCATTTTCCTCTCTCTTCACGAACTACTCAACAACACAACATTGGGATATAAACAGATTACATTGCCAAAAATAACATGGTATCAAGTAAATATCATTAAAAATCCAACAACGAAAAAAAGCTTTCTGTAGTCGATCGTTTTCCGTTTTTTTGTTGGTAATAAAATTTTCGATAAAAAGGGTGTGAAAACACAACAAAGTGCGACAGAGGAGAATTGACGACGACTAACAAGAACGAATGTCCAACATAATAATAGATTTGCATTACTAAGTTACAAACTTGTGTTATTCTATTAGTAACAAAATGCATTCATTATTCGTGCCGAGCCAACATTAAAACTTTTTGAATATAATTCCGGTTCTATAGAACGAGATTGTGCTTTAATTATCAAACTAAAACTGGACCTGTTCAATTCCTAAAGCGTTATACTGTTATACCAACGACAGATCTCGAAATGTTCCAGTTTTCAATTAATTTCTTTTTATTTGTATTCATTCCATTTAACTGTTTAGACTAGTTTTGTCTGGTGGACTTTTATAATTTTATTTGCGACAAAAATCGATACCCTAAAGACTAGAGAGTCAGGTACAAACCTAATTTAACCTGACGAATGTTTGAACGGAAGAAAAGCGTCCATTTGTAGCCCATTTAATTAGCTTGAACGGTTATACCGAAAAAAAGTCGTTTAAAACTCAATCATTGAAGTGAATTCGTGCTAATCAGTATCGATCCGTTTTAAATTGCCCTGGAAGATTGTAATAAATTGGCAAGAATTGAAGGTAACAGTGCAGAACTTGATTACAGCAACGAATGCTGATTGTGGCCGAAATCGGCCCAATTTCAATTAACACCGGAAGATTTCTCAAATTAAATTGTTAGGTGAAGGTCCGGTTAGTATTGTGGTGCTTAATCTCGACGTAAAGTCCGCGTTGTCATCTCAAAAAAACACGCCCTAAGCTAAGAGTTTATTTGTTTCACATACGAAACCTTTCAGCACTTTATTCTAAATAGATGATGGACTAAGGCCCGGGTAGTCTTGCCTCACTAAGCCGAGACTCAAAACCGGACGAATTTGGAAAGTGACGATGAGCCTGGCTAGATTATTATGACATAATTAGGCATAACGTTCCAGAAATTGATAGGGTCGCTTATCGAACTGTTCGCCTGCTACTCTTGCCTTTAGCTGGGGTTTTAATTTACCTAAATGTTGCAAGAATTGAGTGTAATAGTGCAGAACTTGATTACCACAATAAATGGTGGTGGTGGCCGAAACCGCCCGAATTTGCAAGAAATTCATCCTTTTATTTATTTATTATTATTAACACGGGAAGATATCCTAAAGTCGTGGTGTGCTAGGTGAAGGTCCGGCTTGGATTGTGCTGCTTAATCTCATCTTAAAATCCACATTATCATCTCAAAAAAGACAATTTTTCAGATACGCCCTAAACTAAGACTTTCTTTGTTTAAGATGCGGAGTATTCAAGCCCGGCTTGAATTAAGTACGAAAAATTTCAGTTCTTTATTCTAAATAGATGGTGGACTGAGGCCCGGATCGTCTTGCCTCACTAAGCCGAGACCTAAGGCCAGACGAATTTGGAAAGTGTCGATGGGCCGGGCTCGATTACTATGACATAATTAGCTGCAACTTTCCAGAAACTGATCGAGTTGCTTATCGAACTGTTCGCCTGCTACTCGTGTCATTACCTAGGGTGGACTGAGGCCCGGATAGTCTTGCCTCACTAAGCCGAGACTTAAGGCCCGACGAATTTGGAAAGTGACGCTGATTGTGTCCGAAATCGGCCGAATTTGCAAGAAATTCATCCTTTTATTTCAATTAACATCGGAAGATTTCCTAAATTCGGGATGTGTTAGGTGAAGGTCCAGTTTGGATTGTGCTACTTAATCTAAACTTAAAGTTGACGTTGTCATCTCAAAAAAGACGTTAAAAGATTCTAATTTTTCAGAGAAATTCATGGAGTGTGTTTGTTTAAGTTGTGGATTATTCTAAATAAATAGTCGACTGAGAACCGGACGATCTTGTCTCACTAAGCCGCGACTCGAGTCCGACTGACGAATGGAAAGTGAAGATGAGCCGTGATCGATTATGACATAATTAGGCCTGCTTAATAATAATAATTCGGCCTACTTATCGAGCTGTTGGCTACTCTTGCCTGTAGCTTGAGTTTTAAATTACATAAATGTTACCTGTTTTGTTGCCATCTACCTGTTGTCTCCAATTTCACCCTCGCAACCGTTTCTCCTTACTTTCACTCTTACACACCAATTCTACATTTATTAGATTACGTATATAGATAATCGAACGAGAGATGGTTTCGTTTTAGAAACGACGTTTTCAACATTACAATATCGTGTTTTTTGGACGTTTCCATACTTATCCAATTAAAATTTCAGATTCAGCCGTAATCGTTGTTCTGTATCTGACATGGAATGCTTTTTAAAAACTGAAAACCTCATTATATAAAACTGTATGTCAGCAGTCGACTTGAAATCTTCTTCATTATATGCCCTTGTCAGTCAACATAAGACCATATTTCATCTGCTCACGCTAGTTAGATCGTTGTTAGATGATATCCAAGTTGACGGCGGCGTCTCTTCTCTCCTCTCCTCTCAACTGACAAGACAAAATCTCTACTACTGCTAAGAAAATGATATAAGATTATTATTATTATCATTTCTTTTGTTATGTTATTTTTTTCTTATCCGTTATTCTCCCTTTATTCCATGTTCATCGTCTATTCGATTTCATGTTTACGAGATTAATTTAAAGTTCTTTTGATCGTTACTAAGGGCTCTTATAAAACATCCCTTTCATGTATTTACTGTCACAAACATTCCTATTGCACGACGAGCATTTTTGTAGTTTATCATTGAATAGATAATATTATGCAATCATCATCCAATGGTTAGGGAAATTTTGTTATCATCTCTTCTTTTATAATAATGCCACAACCATAAATATAGCAATTACAGACGCATATATTTCAATTTAATTATAACAGACCTATTGTTAGAGACGACCCCAATACGATTCTCTCTCATTAATTAAATCGTAATAAATCATGAAACATTAACACGTAGTGGTTGTGTTGTAGACGCTTCAGTTGCTTAATTCATAGAAATAGAAAGCGGTCTGGTAGATAAGGCAGTAAATTGTTAGTTAATTTGAATTGACAACTAGCGATATTGGGGGGCCGACTAGTTTTCAATGTGTATTAACATTGGTGTTTAATAGGGGATGAAAAGCATTTACTCAACTAAGCGGAATGTTCTGCAAACCATGTAAATGATTAAATATGCTTGAATATTCATTTATATAGATAAAAAAAATATCGTGTATACATAAAGCGTAACCAAACAGAATAATTTGCCTTAAAGCTAGAAGTTAAAAACGTTATACTTCATTAAGTTTGGCTTTCGCTTTTTTGAAAAATTTTTTAATTAGCTTTCGCTACAAAGCGAAACGTTGAGAACATTCTATCGCTATTAGAATTATTATTCAATTTTGTGTATTTCTCTAATGAATTTCTTGAGGTGATAAATAATTGCCTTGAATCAATGCTGTGATTTCAATCGAGCAAACAAAGACTTTGTAGTATCATCAATATAATGCAAAAGCTTCAAGTAGTATCGTCCGAATCGTGTCGACTATTCTCTCTAGTGAATATTTGTGGTTAAATTCAACTTAATAGTATCCTTAATAAACGAGCCGTATTAATTGTGGCAAACAACTCCAAAGTCTTGTTTGAATATTCAGTACAATTCATCCAATAACAATATATACAGAACAGTTGGGGGGCTTTATAAGCGTTACAGTAGTGAATATATGTTGCAGATTTGACTTGCCCATGTGCATTTAAACGATCATCTGTATATGTCAAGCGACATTTGTTTCATTATATGCAATATTATTGATAAATCTGAACCGACTTTTTAGCAGCAATTTCGCGGCTCTATAGTCTTTGCAGAGGTGCTCTTTTCTTCCCACAAGCTGATGGCGTTCACAAAATATTGAAGATCACAGTTTCGACGTCTTCACAAATCGCCAATGTGATGAGGTCGCAAAGATGTAAATACAGAAAAATCCTCAATGAGCCGAGACTTTATATAAAACGATGCTTCTGCAAAATGCATAAAACCTGAGTTTTTCCAACCCTCGAAAAGTTGATTGAATCGTGTTCTAGGGGACTATGTTGTTTGTTTCCTCTCCTTTGCCAAATTCTGGGTACTGTGACTCGCAACTTGAAATCGGTAGAGGTACTTTTTAACACTTTCAACGCATGTAGAAGTACACTGGGTAAAGACGCAGCAAGTGTTTCTTTAATAATGCCAAAGTTTATTGAATGTGCAGCGAGCGTAAACATTTTTCTGCAATAAAAAAGCGATGAACGGGCAAAATTTATAAAAGCTGGAATTTTTCTAACCCAGTAAAAATGATTCTTGTTGTTATAAAGAAATTGTGTGTTAGAAGTTTTTTGCAAATTCTCAGAACTCCAACTAACGACTCGAGAGATTTATATAAGATAACACCTTAATCTGTAAAAAAATTTAGTTCTTGGCTCTTTAACGGCAAAAAACGAGCAGAGAATGTAAAAAGAGTGAATTTTTCCAACCCAGTAAAAACACGATTCTTTTCTGCAAGATATCTAAATTTTGATCAACTGAACGTATTTTTTATTATAAAGAAATCGTGTTCGAGGATGCTGTGTTGTATTTTTGTTCGTTTTCTCTGCTCGGCCAAATTTCGAGCACTATATCTAACGATGCAGAAGGCTTCCTTAAGATAATGCCAAAATCTGCAAAAAAACGGTTTAGCCTTTTGGCGAATTCATCGGGTGAAAAAACTCGACATTTTTTAGGTGCAAATTTTATTAAATTTGATTCTTCTGCAATAAAACGCGCTGATTGGGCAAAATCTACAAAACCTGAATTTTCCAATCCAGCAAAGAAAAGATTCTTGTTGTAAAGAAAACGTGTTTTAGAAGCTTTTTCCAAATTCTCAGAACTGCAATTAACGACTCGAGAGACTTTGTAAGACAATACCTCAGTCTGTAAAAGAACTTAGTTCTTGGCTCTTTAACAGCGTCGCTATTAGCAAAAAAACGAAGGGACAACATAAAAAATTGTCTGCAATAACAAGACGAATCAAGGCAAAACAATTATTGGGCAAAATCTATAAAAACCTGAATTTTTCCAACCCAGTAAAAACACGATTCTTTTTCGCAGGGTACGGAAATTTGGATCCATTGAAAGTATTTTTCAGTCTAAAGAAATCGTGTTCTAAAATACTATGTCGTATTTTTGTTCGTTTTCTCTGCTTAGCCAAATTTCGAGCACTATATCTAACGATTCAGAAGACTTCTGTAAGTTAACGCCAAAATCAGCAAAAAACGGTGTACTTGTCCAAATTTTGAGCACTACGAATCAACAGAGTTCTCTAAGACAACGCCAAAATCTGTAAAAAAAAACGATTTAATCTTTTGATGCATTCATCGGGCGAAAAAATCGACAATTTTTAAGTGCAAATTTTATTGAACAAGCGGAGAATATGGAGATCTTTCTGTAATAGAAAGGCGAATCTAGGGAAAGCGATGATTGAGCAAAATCTGTAAAATCGGGAATTATTCTAACGACTTTTCTGCATCGTACAGGAATTCGGTTCAACTTAACTTTCTTGGATCTTGGGCACTGTAACTAACGATTGTAGGTTCTCCTGCAAAATAAAGCCTAAATCAGTACAGAAACTATTTAATCGTTTAACTCATGACGAATTATATCTGGGAAAAGTGAGCTCAAAAGGGTGCCAAAATCGTTTTTAATCGGACAAAGCAATTTTCATATAAAACTCAGTTTGAGCCGTAACCGAAACTCGAGAGGCAATACAGATCAACTGTGTATCTTATAAAGAAATCGTATTCTGGAGAGTTACCTTTTCCCGGTTTTTGCCAAAATTTAAACACAGGAATTTAGATATTTCAGACGATATTTTGCTGCGCACTGCGGCACACAAAAATGCTTCTATCTTTTTCTTTTTCATATCCCCAGAATATAGCAGTTGTGGCGTCTTGGAAAATTCTCATGTTTATCAGGAGTCTCTCAAGAAAAACTATAAAATATGTGTGGCAAGTAGAAATGTGCCAATTTCACATATTCCTGTAGTCTTATCGCCACGTTCTTGCTCATGTACAAATAAACATCTCCACCAAAATACTACATCTATTTTATTATTAAAGAAAAATGGAATAAATTACGTGTCATGTTTTATTTATGCAAATATCAGAAGCATCCAACTGAGTGCACGTTTTCTTTATCAAACTAAGAGCAAAAGAATTCATCTGTTGAATTAGATCGCACAGTTCAGTTTGTCGATACAACAACAACAAAAAAACCGAACGTTATTGATTTCAATATTACGGTGGTTTGCAGTCGATTATAGCGATAAGAAATGGAATGCAACAAGCAATGATTTCGCAAATTTTCAATCGATTAAATAATCGAAATTAAACAGTATTAGCATACAGGTCATGTGGGAACAGAAGGCAATCACTACCCACTTGTGAATGATTTGTAAATAAAAGCGAGCCAAAACAGGAAAAGAAAAATCGTCGACATTTCTACAACAACTTTGAGAAATATCACTAATCTAGGTTAACGGATTTTGATTTCCTGCAATAAACTAGTTGGGATAGTTTTGTAGAGAAGTATTTAAAGCACTCACTCACTCGCTCATTTAGGTATTTTTAGACAACATAGAGTTCATGTTTCACATTTATATAAGGTTTTATTTGATCTAAAACAAGCTTTCGGATACCGCTTAGAATTGGTGGCATTCAAGGTCAACGAAATCGTTACACAAACGCCGGCTGCGATGATTCTTATCTACCATTAAAATCATTTGCTATCTTTGGTTTATTTAAAGGAATCATAATTGGTGAGAGCAGAGAAATCAGACAAATAGCCCCGACAATTAGCGGTACAATTCCAATTTAAAACAACCATCTGTTCGTTGTTATTTTTGTGATTACAGCAAATAATCGAGTTGATTGTTGATTATTATAGAATTGGATCAATTACACTAATTATCTGTTGATTCGCAACTTAACAGTCAGAAGACGGCAAAAACAGCTTTAATTAATTTGGAACGTTATGGGAACGTTGTTTTTTTTTTGTCGTTGATCGCCAATTTTAATCGAACGCTAATTGCAAAACCGTAAATAAGCAGGATTTTTTTGTACAGTTGCAAGAAATAAAAGCGCACAACATTCGTTTTATTAAATTAAATAACTGGAATTCTGTATGAAACGGCTCAGAATCCAATCTAATTAACGTGCTACTGAAGCTTTGCAGGATTTTCTCGTTTAAGAATTTCTTTGAATTTTATTGTTCGCCGGTCGCCCCCCAAAAATAAATTTTTGTTGCTAGATGAGTTTTTGTGTATTGGCAAAATTTCATGTTCTATTTAAAACGAAAATAACGATTATCAAATCATCACAACAAGCCGTTTAAATGGTGAGTAATACGATTTGAACTTTTCCGATAATGTTCTGATAGTGAGTTGTAAATGCGGCCTTGAATTCGGTCCAAATCGTTAATGTGTAAATGTACAAACTTCCTTGCTGTACTAAATTATAATAAACAAGCGATGAAGTGGTACATTTATTTATAAATAGTGGGATAAATTCGGAATTGGGGCACGCTTACACAATCTCAACCAGTAATCGTCAACAATTGTCGTAGTGAAGCGATTATTGTGCTGTATAGTGGCTCCAATGACTTAAGAGATTGGCGTGGAAACAGTCAAATCAAAAAACACGTTTGTACTGTACCGGCAGGCTTCAATCTCTTAAGTCATCAAGTTTGTTGTATGTTTGTAGAAACAGTAATTCTAATTGATTGAATATTTGGCGATTTTCATAAAATTTCCCCAATATTTCCTGAATCAATAAACATCACTTTGAAGTTTGTTAGTTTTGCATTGTCCCAGTTAATGATCCGTAAACTTCCATTTTATGAAATGACAGCTCAAATCTACCGTAAACTTTCCAACCGCTGCACGAATGAAAAAGACACCGAAACGAGGGAAAAATGCCGGTCTTTTTTAAGCGAATTTTTCAACCTATCATCATATTGTCGTCTTATTTCGTTGAGTAATTAAGTTAGACAACAACAAGAAATTCAAATTTCACCATAAGAGATGAGACAGAAATGGAATTGATGAAGAACGAGTACAATAATTGACTGAATTTGTTATTAAATCGTTGAGATTTCGAATTAACTTAACCAATGATCAATATGATCGTGATTGCTGTTTCAGCTTCTCTTGGTTCGGATCGAATTAGGACGATTGATCAAATTTGGAGTAACTGTAAAATTTACAGTTCGTTACAGATGTTGGTTTCGTAGTTTTAAACGATTTAAATCGATCAAAAGTAATCCTTACAAATCCAGGCAATTCGACGAAATTTTATAGACATCCACACAATTGCTGAAATTAGCAAAATTACAAGTTATTCTGAGATGCAGTTGTTTAAATACAGATGTCTCAAAAAGTATGAATAAAATTGAGCAGAAGAAATCTGAGCGTTAAGTAAAGTAAAACAATTACGAAATGGACTTCGAAGCTCGTACATGAAGACTTAACTATGCTAGAGATGTACAAGAAAACCTTTTCTCAAGATAGTTGCCATTGTTATAGTTTCGTTAGAATGGCTAGGGTTCGAGCCAACTAGTTGTCCGTCTGGCGTTCTTTCTTTGACACTTTCAAACTTCTAACCCAAGGCGCTTAAGCACCTGGTCAGATTAAAGGAGTCGATTTTCGTACCAGTTTCGCTCAAAATTTGTTTAACTAATTAAAATAAAATCAAGCAATTTCTTCCTCTTTCTCCTCTTCCTCCTCCTTTTCTTTCTTGCTACTCTTTTTCCAGCTTCTCCTCTTCCTCCTCCTCTTCTTTTTCCTTCTCTTCCTCCTTCTCCTCTTCTTCTTGTTCTCCTTTGTCGAAGTGGAATCATTTGACTTATTGTTAGTTACCCAACTCTCTTCCAAATTTTGGTGAGTCGTTTTCAAATTAAAAATTTATTCGTTTTGGCCCAATACGTGCAGAGTAATTAGTTGAAAAAGGACACGTTTTGCTCAAGAATAGAGTTTTTCGTCGAGCCACCACTCCCAGAACTGTGTTAGCGATGGAAAAATTGAGAGTCTCTATTGGCCAGAGTTGCCCCCTTTCGCCTTCGCCCTATAAAGTTTCCAATCTATCTGGATTGGCTCCTCCAACGTGTCTTCCTTTCCAAAAATCGATAGTCAACAAAATTAATCAAATCAAGAAGCTTAACAGCGGCGGAGATTTTAACGTAAGTTCGCTGTAAATATTTCCCCCATTAATGGCACAGTTGTTGAAAAATACGGTTCCTTAATTACGCCAAAAGATTGTATAACATGCGAAATTACGTCCGTTAGACTTTCATCCAAAATGGGTGTTGCTCCTGTAGCCTTTTTATTAGATTGTGTCAGAAAAAAAAATATTTTTTTTTTGAGTAAATACATCTAAAAAGTTTCTTTAATAGATAAAAAAAAACTCCTAAAACTTGGGCTTGATATCTTAAAAATTGAGCTTGCGCATGGGGGGGGGGGGTTCCCTTTCCCATTTAAAATACATTTAAAGAAAACTTTTTTTAAATTTTCAATATAAGAAATTTTTTTTTCAAATTTCCGTTTTCATTACCTTATAAGGAATTAAATTCTCTACAAAAAAGGTTTCTTCCATTTTTTGCTTTGCTTCATAGGAAAAAAGTCACAGAGCAAATTAAAAACAAATTATTTTCGACTTTTTGTAATTTTCATTTTTTTAATGCCCTGTAACTTTTTTCCTATAAGACTGAGCAAAAAATGGAGGAAACCTTTTTTTGTGGAGAATTTAATTTCCTATAAGATAATGGAAACAGAAATTTGTAAAAAAAAATTTTCGATGATTTACATTGAAAATTTAAAAAAAAGTATGTATTTTAAATGGGAAAGAGGACCCACCCCCATGCGCCAGCTCAATTTTTAAGATATCAAGCTCAAGTTTTAGGAGCTTTTTTTGTATCTATTAAAGAAACTTTTTAGATATATTTACTCAAAAAAAAAACAATTCTTTTCTCCGACACAGTCATCTTTTTATACTTCAAATCTAAAGCGTATCATAGAAAGCTTCTGGCATCGTTTGGCGGAAGTTCTGGTCCAACAGTACTGTTGACAGAAGGCCCTAATTTGCAGAAAACTATAGTTTTTCATAAGAGCAACAATCGCAGAAATGTTTGGAAAATAGCGCCAGAATTTTTGATCCAGTAATAAATAGTATTAGGGAAAGAATTTTCCACGCCACGTAATGAGACAGTTTTGAGGCACAAATGCGCTTTGTAGACGCACGCACATCTCTGCAGCTGAAAAAACGATTCCTTAGCTATGCCAAAAGATAAGAAATTACGTATGCAAGAGTTTTGCTCAAGTCGGGAACGCTCTTGTAGCGTTTTTAGGCTTCTAATCAAAAGCGTATCATAAAAAAGCTTCTGGCACCGTTTGGCGGAATTTCTGGTCCTAGAGTGCTGTTGACAGAAAGGTCTGATTTGCAGAAAAATATAATTTTCCATAAGAGCAACACTTGCAGAAATGTAACTCTTCTGAACGTAACAGAATTATTAATTAAGTAAACCACGCGTAATGAGACAGTTTTGAGGTACAAATTCGCTTTGTACGTACCGACAATTCGCAACAATTTAGGATTCTCATAAATCACAAAATTCTACAGCTTTTCTAATGTTAACCACAAATCACGCCACTTCAATTACCACAAACGCCAACGAAATAATTGTACAAAAAAAAAGAAAAATTAAAACGCTGTTCTCGAATGAATAATGATAGGTTTGTAGTTCGTATCGTATAAGAGCAGCACCAACATTGCTATTATCATCATTTATACTATATTCATACATTACAATATCACATACATTGTGCACACTATGACATGTAATTTTCTCTCTAGATGAAAAATTATATCAACAGAGATCGTATTCGATTTGCGTCACACAAGAATAGAGCCGTTCTTGGCACTATACGTTCACGAACATCATCATTCGATATTCACTGTGAAGCATACGATAATTTCAAGTTGTTTGTTCAGATCAATAGCCATTGGTATGCAATCAACTGTGCAGCATCATACCCAAAGGAGCACATTACGATCGAGTTAAAGCCAAACTTGCACAGTATCTAGGATGGACTTTATCTATATTCTAGTAGCTTTTTTGTTCAGCTCAAAAATTTGCTTTATTAGACTTGATGCAGGAAATTAGTGTATAATATCACGCTAAAACAGTACGAACCCTTCTAGTTCATTTCTCAAAACGTTAAATAATTTATGTGCACCAAATGGAATAACATATTGGGATAATTAGTTTTTAGCATAACCCTCAACTCCGTCGACAAGCTGAAATAATAACGTATGCCCCCATGGGATCGATCAGTTATCGACCACAACACGCCACATTCATCAAAAATAATATCTGAAATTAATATTCTTCAATGTGATTTAAGAGTTAATTGCAATTCTTCGTTATTCCAGAATTGTTCGGTCGAATCGTTTAAGTCAATTATCAATCAAATACTTGTCTAATAACAATTAATAATCTACATAACTATTTGAAATATTCACAAGTTCAAGTGGTACTTTCGGGTTAACAGGCTTCAATCAAAAAGCTCTCAACATATTCTTGCATTAATCAATGTTACATGCCGAGTTTATCTGTTGATGATGTATTGTCATCATCCAATCAATCATTATTTCAATTCAAACAAATTATTATGGAAATTATGCAAAATCACCACACATGTTCGACGATTTTAATTGATCTTTGCAATACAACGCGAACATGTGCTCTCATGATTTTGATCTACATCCATACCAGTTTTTATTTTATTGCTACAACCATTGATCTCTGTTGACACGTGCCTGCCTTTCGACCACATCCTCTGGTAGTCCACAAAAAACAAGACCCAAAAGAATCTATTGAAGCCGTTACGTTTTGTGGTCTCGATGACAATTGAATCGTGATTTTAATTAGGCCGTCTGGTCCACATAATTCCGGTTGATTTAACCAAAAAAAAAACTGGTCGGAATTAATTGATTCTTCGAAATTCGAACGTTTTTCAACATTTGCTCCAATTTGGATGCGGCGATGGGTGTTTAAAATGCAACACTGCAACTCTTTCACGGTCTGGATACGTCTAGCATGTGGGGCGGCGGCGGCTGTCATTTCTAATATTCTCTACGAAATAATTGAATTTGTCTTGAATCGAATTAAACGTGCACGTTATCTACAAAGAATTTCTAATAGGATGGAAATAAAATTATAATATTGCCCGGCCCCCCAAAACGTTCTGTTACAAAACTCGGGATGTTAACTCGCATTTATGGAATATTAAATAATGTCGCCTGGCACGTCAAGACGACGATACTCCTCTTTTTCTATGTCAATGCGTCTATTCTGTTTAAGGATTATTTAAATTTGATCGCCGTTGGTATTTAGACGACAATTTACATTAAAATATAGTCGTTGATGATCTTATAAGATTTTTTTTAATGCATAAAATTAAACTTATTCCATAAACGTCCAACATTTCTAATGCGGCATTTCGCAATGATTTGCCCCCAATTACAGTGGGTGATTGTTAACGAAATTCTATACAAAAAAAACAAGACTCTTGATGAGATCGTTCATTAATGAAGCCGAATCTCTAATTATCGGCGACTTTCAGTTTGTCTGCCATTCGGTTGGAGGCTTGAAAGTGGCAAATATAATGCTTAAATAAGACAACTTCCAGAAAGTTGCGAGAACGATTAGTAATCAAAACAGAACGAATTCGATGGACGTTAATGATGCATTACTTCAATCGTTCATTAATTATCAGAGAGCAGAAAACATCAAACGTGCTCCACTCCAAATTGATCGCTACAATCTCCTCGGGAGTTGCAGGTGATATGCTAGAATCAGTCTTGCAAGTCAGTATCGATTTTTCATTGGTTTCGTGAAACAATTACCCGGGAATACACATCTAACGCAATTCCAAGACAATTAGTTGTGAATAGAGAGACTTGGACTATCGATAAGACCGATCTTAATAACAAATTATACGGATTTCCCATTTATTATCAAAGTTTTGAACTTATCTGTCACCTAGAGCGAACAACAACAATCATTTCACTTGAATAAGGCATATAATGGCTTTATAAACCCTTTTAAGGGACACCACGTCTACACGTAGTAAAGATTGATAATTTACTCTCTGATTATGGAAAATTCAGAGGGAGAGAGAAAGATAGAGAGAGTGCAACAAGTACTGGGGGTTTTTCTAGGGAATAGAGCATTAAATTTTGTTAAAAATAGCAATAATTCATGACGTCTTGTTGTCATACTAGCAACTGGTTTGTCACCATTAAGGCTGACGTCTCCGACTCATATATATAGATATAATAACCGTGTATAAATAATGTTGAATGTATGTATGATAACGTACATAAGTCGAAGATACGATATTCGATTCGATTCGAAAATGGGACGAAATGATTTGTTCTGGAAAAAATCGGGAAAATCTGTTTTTGCAGTCCAGGAGCTATGGAATTATGAAAAAACTGAAGTAGTTGAAGGCACGCCGCTTTGCAGTTCGATTGCAATTGATGGAATGTCGCTTTTCAGTAACAAACTGATTGAATTACAAAAAAAAAAGTACAATTTTCCCGATTTTCTCAAAAACAAGACATTTTTTCAGATAATCATGCAAAACGCACTCCATTAAAGTTTGTAAATCGATGCATTTTTGCCTGACTGATCGGATCTTTATTGTCATTGTGGGAACCGCTTTTCTGACTCTTCTTCTGTGGTAGCAAGCTCACATGATTTTTCGGCTTTCGCTCAACTAATACAACATAATTCTTCCTCTCAAAAACCGATTGCATAGTCTTTTTTTATTGCAAATCAGATTCGATCTATCACTCAAAGTAGATAAAGCAGTACACAAAGTTCTAGCACCAAATTGATTGGCAAAATTGCTTAGTTTTTCCTGAAAGTTTTTCGTTTTTCTCTTTTCCTAATGAATCGAATTGAGTAAAATTTCTAGCAGTTATAAAGAACAATGCGTTCAATATCTGCATGGTTTTCTTTTTTCTACATTTTTATCTATTTTGCGGTAAATATACGAATTTTGAGCTTTTGGTTTATCAAGTTTTTCGGGAAATGGGTGCGATTCTGAGGAAAATGAAATCATGTAGAGATCAACCGGACTATCGTCCATAAAAGAGATAAATTTCATTCAATTCTGTTAACAAACAAAGGAAAAAAAGTTGAAAAATTGCATTTGAAATGGGTCAAATATTGAATTTACATATATTTTCGGAAAGAATACCTAAATGATTTTTCCAATGAATTTTAATTTTTTTGATTTTTTCACTGTGAGATCTTTTCACTACATGAAAATTCTTGTAAGCTTTCTTATCTGAAGTCTGCTCTATAATCTCAACGTCAAGTGAAAATTTATTGGAAAAATTGCTTAGTTTTCCTGAAATATTTTTCGTTTTTCTCTTTTCATAATTAATCGAATTGAGTAAAATTTCTAACAGTTATAAAGAACAATGCGTTCAAGATCTGCATGGATTTCTTTTTCCTACATTTTTATCTATTTTCCGGTAAATTCAAGAATTTCGAACTTTTCGTTTATCAAGTTTCTCGAGAAATGAGTGCGATTCAGAGGCAAATGAAACCATGCAGAGATCAACCAGACTGTCGTCTATAAAAAAGATAAATTTCATTCAATTCTGTTAACAAACAAAGGGGGAAAAGTAGAAAAATTGCATTTGAAATGGGTCAGATATTGAATTTGCGCATATTTTCGGAAAGACGAAATGATTTTTCGAATAAATTTTAATTTTTTAGATTTTTTCACTGTCACATCTTTTAGCTACATGAAAAATCTTGTAAGCTTTCTTATCTGAAATCTGCTCCATAATGTCAACGTCAAGTGAAAATTTATTGAAAAAATTGCTTAGTTTTCCCGAAATATTTTTCGTTTTTCTCTTTTCCTAACTAATCGAATTGACTGAAATTTTTAGCAGTTATGAAGGACAATGCGGACAATATCTGCAGGGATTTTTTTTCCACATTTTTATCTATTTTCCGGTAAATTTACGAATTTTGAACTTTTCGTTTATCAAGTTTCTCCGAAAATGGGTGCGATTCTGAGGAAAATGAAATCATGTAGAGATCAACCAGACTATCGCCCATAAAACAGATAAATTTCATTCAATTCTGTTAACAAACAAAGGGAAAAAAGTTGAAAATTTTCATTTGAAATGGGTCAGATTTACACTTATTTTCGGAAAGAAGAATTTTTTTTTCACTAATTTTATTTTTTTAGATTAGATCTTTTTACTGCACGAAAAATCTTGTAAGCTCTCTTATCTGAAGTCTGCTCTATAATCTCAACGTCAAGTGAAAATTTATTGAAAGAATTGCTTAGTTTTCCCGAAATATTTTTCGTTTTTCTCTTTTCCTAACTAATCGAATTGAATGAAATTTCTATCAGTTATAAAGGACAATGCGTACAATATCTTCATGGATTTCTTTTTTCTACATTTTTATCTATTTTCCGGCAAATTCACGAATTTCGAGCTTTTCGTTTATCAAGTTTCTCCGGAAATGAGTGCGATTCTGAGGAAAATGAAATCATGTATAGATCAACCAGACTATCGTCCATAGAAGAGATAAATTTCATTCAATTCTGTTAACAAACAAAGGGAAAAAAGTTGAAAAATTGCATTTGAAATGGGTCAAATATTGAATTTACACATATTTTCGGAAAGAAGAAATGATTTTTCTAATAAATTTTAATTTTTTAGATCAGATCTTTTTACTCCATGAAAAATCTTGTAAGCTCTCTTATCTGAAGTCTGCTCTATAATCTCAAAAGCAGCTTTTTATATGTATTTATACAAACAGAAACATGTTGGTTGTAGTTGCATCTCAACGTCTAGACACAACTTTTTTAGTTAATACAATAAATATACGGTTTTATCAGTTAAACAAATAATATAAGCTTTCTCTATTGTTTAAAGCAATTAAGGCCGATTTTGCAATCGTTTTATTCTCTTCAACACGTCGAAAGTATAGGGTAAGAGAATTTCTGTATCGACTGTAAAATCGATTCTAAATTTGAGTTATTCTCAACTTAGAATATTATTGTCATTAAATTTAATTATTGCCAATTTTCAATCAAATAAAGCCACTTAATTGATATTTAAGACATAGTTTCGAATATAGAACAGTAATAAATCATCCAACACTATTTGATGAGTCAGCTTTTGATCATACACCGAATCAAATAATCATCAACCCCTAATGCCACTCAGATAACTTGCGGTAACTGTACATGAATCACTATGATTAATAATTAAGTATTTGCTTTAACTTAAAAGATAATAATTAATTCAATAATTAGATTCGCGAAATTCTCTATAACTCAAACACTATCACATTACCCAACATATACGACTTGATTCTCGCAGGAGCTCTACCATAAATTCGGTTAGACTTTCGCATACTATCAACTTTTTGATCGTATCTTCACAGCACCAGCTGCTGGACGTACGATCTCTTAAGTAGAATTTGAATTATTCGCGTGCATACTGATTCTCAAGTTTTATAACAAAACAAAACAAAAAAACTTTCCAAGATATTTACGACAAAATGGAAAGACAGATGTCGGCGACGAGTTCATTTCCACAAAATATTCACTGTTTTTCGGATAAATTCACTGAAACTGTTTCAGCGGGCGGTCTGACATAATTAAAACCGACTCTGTCGAGCGAATAATTTCGAAATTTCTTACAGACATCCAGTTACTTGTAAATAATAATAATAATAGAAAAAAGATGGGATTTTTACATCAATTTCGAGTGCTTTAATTTGCAATTTGTATTCGTTCCGGAATTTCCGCTTCTAATTCAACCCACCCATCACCAATCCAATTCTTAGCGATTCCAATTGAATGCTAACGGTCGATAATGGTACACACTCTATACAACTGATTGCCGTGGTTTTTTTCATTATTTGATTTCGATGGTTTTATGGTAATGACCCAAAATTTTGAATATTAAGAGTTTGTTAATTCGTCTCGTTTTTTTTTTTGTTATGTTTGCCTATCTCATCTCTTCTAAAGCTTGTTTTTCGACCATCCCACAATATATTATCAATTTATCATCAACTGCCGCCTGTTAGAGAACCATTCAGAAGGAAAACGTTGCCTTGTCGCTCGGTTTTAATGGGGAATTTGTTTGTTTTTTCATTGTTACAAAACCATGTCGGCTGCCGTATAATTAATGATGATTTCATATATTTTATCGTTATATTACAGTGGTATGGAAAATATTTAACAAGGTACTGTTCTTATTTTACAGAAATGTATTGGTTGAAAGTGTCTAAATGTGGGCGTTTAGCCAGTTGGCGGGATGCCGGCGCCGCGACGCTCTATTCTGATCATTAATCTAAACTAACATCAAACTTAACGTTCTGTTATGTTACCTCATTCGTTTTTTGAAGCCTCCATCGATTTATATCCATCGGAATCGGGTACATTTGCAAATCGTCCACTTTTTATTGGATAATTTTTAGAGTTTTTCATTTAGAATGTAATATTTGCAACTTTCCTGTAAAGTTTTAACAACTCCCGAACCACATAATTTCTTTAAACAATTTCCCCTATTCTTTTGACGAAACAACCGCAACGCAATAAAAAATAAAGCACAAAGACAATCGTAAAATTTCCGTTCTAGAATTAAATTAATAAAAAACGCCCCGAAATAGCTTGAAAGTCTCCCAAGTTTAAAATAAAGAAGAAAAAATACTACAGTCTTTCTAACAAGTTTTGTAACCGTATAAACTGTTGACGCGTAACAGACGTAATTTCTCATAAAAGGTCGAGTATTTTTAGTCCCTGTTAGGATGGGTGGTCGTAATTGGGTCCCACAGAGGGTGTCCGATGCTGCTGCGGCCACCTGCCTCAATGTATACGTTATGTATTTGTTGGTTCGCTCATTTTCATATAAACCATAATGTTTGGACGATAGCACCGGCTTCTGACATTCTACCGCACTGCAGGAATAGTTTATTACACCACCAAAGCTCTGCTACTAGCATCATCATCAACCATCAACCCAATTTCAGTCCTGAAAACGAGGTACGAGGCTTAAGTTTTGCGTGTAACTTTTCATTTAGACTTTCCACCAGAATTTGTGTTAATTTTGAAATGTTTATTAAATGTGATACTTTCCAATTCAATGACCTATTCTCGTATTAATCACACGATAACTTTGTTGGTGTCTAGTTGCGGATGCATTCGAAATGATATAATGTGACGTGTTTATGAATAATGCTTCTGTACTAATAATGATAAGGTGGGAGGTCTGCAATATTAGAACATCGAAGAGACAGTCTCTAGACTATCGATTTCCGTCCGTTGCACCTAGTCTAGGTCCTTTTCTCTACATTTATACAAGTACAACCGCACAGGTCAATTGTGGTGATTTCAGATTCTATTTAAGAGTTAATTCGAGTGGAATCTCGTTTTAATTTCTTCAGCAAGTAACAATTACGAATTCAATTTTTATCACGTATTATCTAACAAGATTCAAGTGAGGATGCTCTATTTCACCTAGAACTTTCAACTGTAAGAAATACGTTTTAAAGTTTATGAAGTTGACGAAAGTCTGTAGTACGTGTTCTTGTTTCAATTTCCACATTTGTTTTAAGTTCTTACAACGAGTCACATGTTGTTGGATAATTTCGCATTGTACCAGCCACCCATCTGTACTGAAATAAAACATAATGCGACAACTACAACTAGTCTTATGAGTAGTTCGTTCTTTGTCTAGCCAATTGGAGATCCTCTAGAATCGATGAGGTAAGACAGAGGCAATAGTGGCGATTCGACCGTTCGGCAGGATTTTTTCTGGGGGATTGTTTGTAACTGATTCGCAGCAGTTTACATTTATTCACAAATTTTCAAAATTTTTGTAGGTGATAACTAGAGTTCAGGGTCGCATCTGATTTGATCATGCGCTCTAGAATATCGTTAGTGCTTTTCTCCATTTACGCCCCTGAACGATAGTTATTTCTTTTAATAAACAGACAATGCCCGATTTTATTTTTAATCAAATTGAAAAAATAATGGACGATAATGCTCCTCGTAGGTCATTTACTTCCGGAAGTTATATGTCTCTGGAGAACCAAGGAAGGCTTTTATATTCTTAACTAGAGTTCAATGTCATATTTAATTTGATAAAAGCATACTTGTGTTTTTTCTTATTTTTTGTTGAATTCTTTATTCGATTCCGTCAGATAAGAATGTAGTGGTTTTACCTAAGATGGAGGCCCAATTGTGACCCTGAACACTAGTTATTTTTATCAATAAAGAGAAAGTACAATCAACATTTTTTTTATTATTATTAAGAAGAGAGCTTTATGTTCATGTTCCAGCAGAGACTAAAGCTTCGAGCAGAGCATTTTGATAATTTTATTTTCGTAACTAAGGGGTGGTAAGATTTTTCGCTTTAAGAAAAATTGAGCGTTTTTGAGGCTCCGAAAAATTTGAGGCAAGTTTGAGTGTTCGTATTAGAGTTTATTATTAGATTAGTTTTGTTCGTTTAACAAAACTAATCAATTTTTGGCCCTAAAAATTACAATAAAACCCTTTTCCATGCCATAATGGAGTCTTTAAATGCTTAACTGAAGTTCAGGATCATACTTGATTCGAGAAAATCATGCTACAGCATTTTTCGTTTTTTGATAGTCTTTGTTTGTTTCCTTAGAATAAGAATATCATAGAAAAATATGCTATGATGCAACACAAAATCTGATTAGCGACCCTGAACACTAGCTATTTTGATCGATAAAGAGACAATAATCGACAGTGTTATTGTTACTTTTTTAAACAAATCAACAAAAATTTGAAAAGAAAAGCAATATCTTCATGCACCAGCGGAAACTTTAGGCTTCAAGCGGGTGAAGTAGCCTCCTTGGAGCGCGTTTAGAGTTTTTTTTTGTAGCAGGATCGGATCCTAATCAGCAATTATTGCTTAAAAAAATGATCAGCATTTCTGAGACTCCCAGAAATTGGAGGCAGGTCAAGTGAAACGCGCAATTTTTGAGCCTTTATATTAGAGCAAATTATAATCTAAACCTGTATCTGTCGATAATACAAATTTGCTCATTCTCCATCGTATGGTGTGCTAAACTGATCAATTTAGTCCTGTAGAGACGACGATTTCTGTTTTTGAACCTTCGTAAGCCTTTAATCTTACAATAGAACAATTTTATATATCTAGATGAAGTCTTTGAGTTCGTTTTATATTCTTAACTAGAGTTCAGGGTCTTATATGGCTCAATAAAACTGTACTTCGGTATCTTTCTCACGTTTTGATAAAGTCTCCGTTTGATTTCATAGAATAAAAACGTAATGGAACAATGTGTTGTTATTCAGTACAAAATCTCAACAGTGACCCTGAACACTAGTTGTTTTGATCAATAGAGACAACTTGGAAATGAGATTTGAGTTTTTTTTTCGACAAAATTAAGAAAATTTGGATACAGAAACGATTGCGTCCTGAAATTATCTTAATTTAAGGGATGGACACGGGCGGCTTTAGCAAGTGAGGCGATGACATCAAAAGTACGATTTCAGCTCATCTGAAGTGCGTTTTATTCGGTTCTTAAAAGTATTGGAGCCTAAAAAATGAAGTCACCATACAATTTTTAAATTTTACGTGTGAGTCTCGCACCCTTTGAAACCTGACGCAGGAATGCAACATAAACACAAAACCAAGCTTCGATGGAACACCCGATATTCCGACACTTGGGAAATTTCAACGAAATTCTTTTCTAATATGAATGTGTCACGTTTAAAATAGCAGCACAACTGACATCTTTGGTCCAGTTGTTTTTATAATTTTTGTATTTGAATAAAACTGGATTTTTAAAATCAAAGTATCGCAATAAATTTCCATTTTTCCACCATAAAAATCGAATAAATAATAAATAGAGCAATACTCAAATGCTGTCATGTTTAAATCAAATTTATATGTTATCAAAAACAATAGTTTTGATATATTTTTTTTTTGTATACAATAGCTGATGATAGCAGTTACATTTACATATTTTATGATATAATAATAAAACATCAGAGGAATAAAAATAAACTAACAAACATATTGCCGTCAATCGCCATTTGCATGCAAATGTGCCATTTCCTTTATTGTATCGTGATCTAGAAATTTCCATTATTATTATAAAGGCTTCCACCGCAAACTATCACAATCAATCAGAGGTACATTGTTGGTAATAGAGCCTGCCTCTCTTGCATAAGTCATCGTCAAATTGCAATAGAATATCGAATACTACCAGTATTGTAATATTTAATTGCTACTATTATACTAGCAGCTATACTGATCGAATCGGGGCATCCGCAAACGGAACCGCAGATTTTTGTTGAATATCCCCTAAATTATCCCCGGGATTCGGTGGCAGCATCCATCGGGTTGAACGTACAGTTAATCTAATTGTTGAACATGAACGGTAGAAAATGTTCCACAGAGAGTCGAGATGCCGTATGAGTAATTAGAATCAGTTTCAGGTATTAATAGAAATGCAAACGACAGAACGACGCCTATCTAAAAATACACAACCGAACTTTCCGACTGTGCTTGAATCCAATTTTGGGATCAGTGTGAAACATCCTGAAACAATACAGAGACTGAGAGACGTGTGTGCGGCTGCAGGCCGGGTCGATATTACTCTGAAAATCAACAAATAACATCTAATGGCTTCTATTATTCTCAAAGAATTGTTTTTCTTTTAGTTTTTATTTTTTTTCTGATTGAATTTGTTGTGTTGAAAGAGAATATAACTCATGTCAATGTTGTTGCATCTACAACGATAAATCCTTATGTTGCGTTTCCCATAATATGAAAACACTACGAAAACAAATATATATTACGTGCAATTTTCAGGTGAGTTTTCAGTATGAAACTTTCCCAATTCGTCGCCAACGAAAATATCGTATACAATATACATATATGTAAAGTTGACGGGGTTTAAGAATCACATCCGGTTTCCTGTACTTTCCACAAGAGAGAGAGGAAAAAAGACGCATTCGAAAACTTTGATAATAAATTCGACGAATGCAAAGTACGAATTTCAACAAATGTAGTTTTCAGCTATAAAAACGACTGCATGTGGAAATTTATATAGGTATGGGAAAAATATTATGTGAAATACAATTAATTACGGGTTAAATTTCTTCAGACTGTTTGCCATTTATGAAAATCAAGTATTATTATAAAATCGACCGTATAAAAACTAATGGCGTCGTTTTATTGGTCGTAATTCAAATTTTATTCGAGATATAAAATAGCGTATTGAAACTGGTAGGGAAACGTATAAATTTTATGACCCACTCTAATACGGAAAGGGCTTATTAAGCGTGCATCATTAGCAGAATTTTAAACGCTCGAACTAATCCGGGCGACGATCAAAACCTAAACACTACGACACAGTGATGTAGGGCGTCAAGTCAAGTTTTCCCCACCCACTTTCTTTAATAACACGGCAATTGGGAGATAATACAGATCTTGTTAAATTAGTTTCGAAACTAGAAACATTGGACTGTTTGAGGGGTTTCAAAGTGTATTAAAAGTTACTAGAAATTGTACTCACAGAGCGACGTGCTGTGCGAGGTTTGTTGTGGTTTTTAGAGCAAGGAAACCGTGCATTAAGAGCCGCGCCTGGCAAAATGTTTGCACAAAATGAACGCATTTCAAGGCACTGATAGTTACGATAATCAAGAGAAAATGCGGCTTTGCCACGTCATCAATTTCAAGTTTAAATTTTTAGCTTTTAATTTTCCAAACTAATCTGGGACAGAATCATAGCTGCACGTAACGAATTGCATAGATCCAATTTTAAATAGTTCGACACAGTGATGTAGGGCGTCAAGTCAAGTTTTCGTCACCCACTTTCCTTCTATAACGCGACACAGTTGGAAGATAATGCAGATCTTGTTACATTAAAATCGTGTTCTATGGAGCCACTATGAAAACATTTTGAAACTAAAGAAATCGTATTTTTTCAAAAGTTTTGAAGGGTACAAAAAGTTACTAGAAATTGTACTCACAGAACGACGTGCGAGGTTTGTTGTAGTTATAGGAGCACGGAACCGTGCATTAAGAGCCGCGTCTGGCAAAATTTTTGCACAATGAATGCATTTCAAGGCACCGTTAGTTACGATAATCAAGCGCAAATGCGGTTTTGCCACGTCATGTGAACCAGAATTATAACCACACGTAACGAATTGCATAGATCCAAACTTGAACAGTAAGGCACAGTAATGTAGGGCGTCAAGTCAAGTTTTCGCCACCCACTTTCCTTCTATAACGCGACACAGTTGGAAGATAATGCAGATCTTGTTATATTAAAATCGTATTTTTTCAAAAGTTTTGAAGGGTACTAAAAGTTACTAGAAATCGTTCTCACGGGAACCGTGCATTAAGAGCCGTGTCGGGCAACATTTTTACACAAAACGAATGCATTTCAAGGCACTCATCAATTTTAAATTTTACTTTTCAAAACTAAGCCGAGAATTATTGCTAGCAGACAATGCAGAACTGAGGAGTCTCCTGTTACAAATCGTGTTTTACAGAAATAATGGGAAAAACGTGCTGTTTGAGAAGCTCCCAGAAAAGTTCCTATATAAATCGTCCTTACGTGCTGTGTGAGGCCGGTGACGTGTTTTGTACCGTGTAGTACGAGGACACGTGCACATAGAACAGCGTTTGCCAAAATTTTGGATAAAAAGAATTGATTCAAAGCACCGAAAGTCACAATAATCGGACACAAATTATGCGGATTTCGGACATGATTTTCTTCAAGTCTATCAAATTTTCTTTCTGCATTAACGCTAAAGTCTCCTGGAAAAATAATGAAAAAATAATAATGAAATGTAAAATTTCGTAATTTCTCAATTTTGTTGTGATCAGGAGACGTTTTTCCACAAGAAATTAAATTACAGTTTTCAGTATCAAAACCTCTTTTCTCGCCAAAAACTTGGGAGTTTAAGCCTTCACCGAAAATTTTGAAAGCTGTCAAAAAACTGAAGCATAGTCGATCTGTAATTTCACGTATTTTGACAGACACTGGCGCACAATGAAGGAAGATACTCTAAGACAGTTTTGATCTCAATCCCTGTCTCTACATTAATTTGTTAATATATCTCGTGACATAATGTGATCCGATAAATTGTCAGATTAAGATGGAGATTTGCAAAGAATACCAAAATTGCCGGTTCAAAGTTGTTATGTTGTAACGGACTTAAAGGCTTAACGTTCACCAATAAGAATGCCGTAGTGTTTAAGCTGAAAAATCTAAATTCTCATTGACTAAAGCCGTAAAAGTCACACTCGTAAGCCTATTAAAAGCACATAACTTTAATCAACGTTAGCAATTATTTAAAAACACAAAACGGCCAACTTTTGTATGTATTTGCAAGAGACGGAAAAGTGCGAATGGAATAAACGATTGTATTAAGTTAAAAGATGACAACATTAGTTGTACCGCATATCCTTCTCCATCTACTGTTCTTCCGCTATCACTGTAACGGATTACTTCTGTACATCGTTATGGCTCAAGTTATAATACCCACATATCCTGGAAGACACAGCTGGGTTTCTAACGGATAATATTGCAATATATTGTTATGGTCTGTATGCGTATATATGTATGAATGTTTGAAAGTTAGCGAAACCGACTAAAGTCATTCGCATCACTTATCTTTAACCTCTTGGAGAGGATGTTGGGATCGCCCACGATATTAAGGAAACGTAACAGACATGATACTGTTTTTTTTCTTCTCTACGCAATGTTTGTGGCCTTGTCATTGGCCGATACACTCCGGATCATTGCAGGGAACCAGCTGTGCAACCACAGATATTACACTTTTTTTCTGTGCTACAGACAAGAATTCTATCTTTAATTACAACACACCTAAATCCTGCAGCTACCGCCAACATTTTCAGTTTAATTCTATAGAAAACGACAATAATAACCACCCATATCGCTACTAGTATTAAAGCCGATTTGTAATTAAATAAGGCACGATTTGAATAATCGCCAAAGTCAGTAGAATATCGGAGGCAATTTCTATTATTTTCTTAAAGAAGTTTCACGTTAAGCACCACTTATTTCGAGCCATTTAAGAATTCGAATCGATACTTGCAAATTAAATGGGAAACTTTCAGTTCGATTTGCCTGACATGAATCGGGCTAATTTTAAAATTGGGAAATTAGAATATTGACGACCAACTGGGAATAGTTATTATTTCTTGTTTATTGTAGAATCACTCTATTTTCAGCACGTTTTAACTGTCATGTTGAATTATTAACGACTTAATTGAAAGTTAACATAATCTTTGACTTGTGTAAGTTATTCTCCAATGCACAAATCAAATTTATGATAAAATTGAAAATTTGATGTTTTCTCGTCAAGATTGAAAGGGAAATGAATAACAACAGCCGCGGACCCACCGTTTAATTATAATGTACGCCTGAAGAAAGACACGTACCTATATAGCAGCAACTGCGGCAACTTTCTGACCTACTTTTACTTAATGTTCTGTTCGGAACTCATCGAAGTGGAGTAGATAATTATTAGTTATCCACACGATTGTTCTACTCCAGGTCGTTTTCTGAAAAACAACCATTATTGCAATTACTTTTACAAAAGCCAAACGACTAGACTTTGTTATTTTGTTGGAAATTCTACGAAATTATCATTTCCATACCTTCATCGTCGTTGAATTAAGTCAATTTTATATTTAAATTTGATGTTTTCCTACAACGTAGCGAACTTTAAAGGGAAATTATTTGAACCGATTTCGGACGGTTGACGTAAATGTTTAATGCGTGCCTGAAGAAAGATAAATTGAACAGCAACTTTCTGACCTAGTTTCATTCAATGTTGTTTTTTTTTGTGGAATGTCATGCGGTAAAGGAAATAATCACCATGGTTATCCAGAGTTGCCGTTAGGCAAAAAGATAACGTTTACGTTCTCTACAAAAGTACATTTAACGTTAATAAAACTACAATATTTCAGAAGTGGATTACTTTGTATGCTTGTCTTGTGAGAATATCTGTTTGTGCCAACAAAGTGGTGAGGAATTTTAATAGAACCGGTCTCGGTTGTTGTATAAAGTTAAGTATAAGCACAACTGTGCCAACTTTGCGGCCTAGTTTTATTAAATGTTAGGGTTGTGCAAAGATCATCCAGATGGGGGCCCAGTTATTGTTACTTCCCCACTCTATCGTAATACATAGTTTAGGTAAATTCTGATCCTACAGGATTGAGACTTTTTAGGCTCTCTATTTCGTCACACCTTTTTGTAAAGAGATCGCAGCCTAGATTTGGGTTGCCAGCAATTCAAACAATATTTGAGAATGTTTGATTTGCAAAATATAACATTTTGAGCCTCTCAAAGTGACAACTTCCGCACAAATTATTGGATTTAATTTTTTTGACTGTTCAATTCTTCTACTACGTCAATATTTTACTGCTCAGTCATTTTTTTAGTGCTCAAGTACCCTGTGACTCATTGAAAAATGCTTACGCAGTTCATACAGCGTTACGCAGCCTTTGAAGTCAAAAATACGGAAAAAGCTTTAGCGATATTAAAGTATCGCTAAAGGCAATTCATTGAGCTAATATTGCGATCGATTAGTTAACTCGACTACGACTTGTTGCGCAATTTCCCACACAGCAAAAAATGCCACTGTTAAGTTTAACAATAGTGCGAGAAATAAGACGATTTTTGAGCCTTTCAAAGGAGCATCTTCACAAGAAGTTACTGCAATTTAGTTTCCTTTACAGATTAATTCTTCTAATGCATCAATATTTTACTGCTCAGGCTATTTGTTACTACTCAAGAACCTTGTGACCCGTTCAAAAATCATCTGATTTAGACATAAAGTCCTCACAATAGCTACAAAATTCTCACGCAATACTCACAGCGTAACGCAGCCTTTGTAACAAGTCGGAAAATATAGAAAACTCAACAAAAGGGTCGCTAAAGCAGTCAACCCATAAAAGGATGTGCTCTACACATGAAAATCAACGGAAATTGTTTCGTCTTCTAATTTATGTAACTTTGGGTCAAAGAGCTAGTGTTGCGATCGATCAGTTAACTTGACCACGACTTGTTTCGTAATTTTCCTATCGGAAAAATGCCACTTTTATCACAATAAACTAATCATTCTGTGTTTAGTAATAGAGCGAGAAATAACTCGATTTTTGAGCCTCTCAAAGGAGCATCTTCGCAAGAAGTTGGTGCAATTCTTCTAATGCGTCAATATTTTACTGCTGAGGCTCTGTCTTACTACTCAAGAACCCTGTGACTCATTGAAAAATCGTCTGATTTACACATCAAGTTCTCGCAATGCCTGCAAACTTCTCACGCAGTTTTCACAGCGTAACGCAGCCTTTGTAGCAAGTCGGAAAATATAGAAAATTCAACAAGAGTCACGCTTAAGCAGCCTCATAAAAGAATGTGCTCGATACATGAAAATCAACGGAAAATATTTCGTCTTCTAATTTATGTAACTTTAAGTCAAAAACTTAGTGTTGCGATCGATTACTTTGTAATTTTCCTATCGCAAAAAATGCCTGTTTTATCACAAAAAGCTAATCAGCCTGTGTTTAACAATAGAGCGGAAAATAATACGATTTTTAAGCCTCTTAAAGGAGCATCTTTAACAGAATTTAGTGCAGGCGATAGTGCGAAAATAATACGAATTTGAGTCTCTCAAATGGGAGTCTTCAGCAGAAGTTAATGCAATTTAGTTTTTTCAACTGTTCATTTCCTGTACCAATATTTTACTATTTAATAATGCTTTGGCTCTTTCAAACATTTTCCTGCTACAAGAAGATTCAACGAAAGTGTCGCTGAAGCGATCAGTGTTGTGATCAATTAGCTAGTTCGGGGGTTGCTACACTCGCCCCTGACTCGTTTCGCAGACTTCTCTAATTGCAGAAATGCTACTTTACCGATTGCGTCATAAACAACTCGGTGTACAGTTGATAGAATTCCCCTTAAAACTACTTCCTTATTAGCTACATGGATTGTAGTGCATTGTAAATCGCTGTAGGCATTCTTCAGATTCCGGTTTCGATGGATAATTTACCAAATTACAAGTCTAATAATTGAATTTCAACGATTGAAATTATTGGATGCGTGAATTGTTTTGTTGCCAATTAATTATAGGAAAAATCAGATTGATATATGCTGGTAATCGGTTCTATAAATTATTTTAATTATTCAATCAGTTTCCCATATACATAAAATGATAATGATAACTCATTCTGTTAGTTACAGTCTATTTCCATTTAAAACATAAATTACGAAAACGGCGACAGTTTTCTAGTTGAATAAATGAGGTAAGGGTGGAAAAACCATTCTAACTTTTCCATTATAAATAACTTATATCTATATAGACTTGTTTCTAAATAGTTCCATTTTATAATGCTATATATTTTAATATCAATTTAATTAGAACAAATCATCGTACATTCGAACGTATTGTTACTGGAATATTTTCAAATTTACTCGCAACAAAAATGTGTGTCTTTATCTACTACGAACGGTTGTAGTTTTTAGTCCAAGTTGGAGAAAATGTCCATAAATATCACCGAAATGTTCCTAACGTACATGTTCAGCAATTTTAAAACAACTTTTATAGCAAAAGTATGATTTATGTTGTATTGTAAAACGGTCGACTGTGGAGCGAAAAGATCACATTAACATTAAAAATACTCTATAAAGCTCTTATGATACCACCATATATAGAAATTACAAGTCTATTATCATGTAAAATTGTGTAGTTTTCGTGTTGGAAAATGTAAAATTATGGAAATTGTCCGGTGTGTACGGAAATCAACACTACATTAACCGTCTAATGTGGCATCTGAGGCACGATTTAATTAGAAAATTGCCTCACAATTATCCATCGATCTGGTACACCAAAATCGCTACAAATCCCCAACCCAACCAATAAAACAAGCCGTATATCAATAGTCTGACTAGTGGTTGGCCACCGTATAACTCACGTACGTGGATTTTCCGGTAATTTGTTCCAACTAAATCGAGTCAAAACCGAATCGAACTGTACGATGCCCCATAAAACATCCAACTAGAAACACAATAGTCCACGTCTTTTCTATCAAATCATCAACAATTAACAATGACCAACAATATAAGCGTCAAATTACGGCGAAATTATTAGCGAGAGTAATTTGGTAGTAAAAACCGGAAGTAGAGCCATTAAATTCATTATAACGTGCAATTTCTACAATTCAACAATATACGGGCGTGCTCGACTTGATTTTTGTTATTCATTGTGTGCCGGTTTTTATATATATGCGTGCGTGTGTGTGTCCGTTTAAATTTAATGTTGTGTAATTTGAAAACCGGTCTCGCCCGCGAGCCCGGCGCATCCACCAAAATTAATTGGCGAAAAAAATTCCTAAATAAATTATTCTCGGAAAATCCGAAAATATCGCAACTTGCTACCACCGACCAATTTCATTATTAATTGAACACCTGAAACGGACTCAAGTCTATATAGCGTTATGTAAATATTGATCAGACCAAACCAAACAATAAGGCTTGGACTGAACAGACAACGGTCCCGATTCCGACTCGATTGCCTCTCTACCACTCGACTTTATTATTTATTTATTAATCGACTTATTTATTCATCAACAAGCCGGACTTTAGCTCGAATTAAACCACAATCGATAACTTATCGTTGATTTTTTGTTTGTTTGGTTGTGAAAAACTACGGCGTTAGCGAAAATTACAGCTAATTACGGTGTGTTTTACATGATATTTCAGGCACATCACAACAGTAGAATTGTGGGTTGTTTTTTGCCGCTTTTTCGTGTCCAACTTTATTGTTATTGCAGCACATTTAACCACTTGATGCAGTAGTGTAATACAACCGCTAATCACTTTTATGTGGCTGAATTAAATTAATGTTAACAAATCAGTTGTTGTAAAATCCAACTTTTTACAATTCTATAAATAATTAATTTTCTTATAGCATAATACCGGAAATGGGCGAAGATTATCTTTAATGGCCGTTTTTCGACGCTCTTTATTTGCGATATTTTAGCATTCATGTTGTTTCATTTCCGCACCAAACTACTAAAATACAGTTGTGTTTTTGTTATTAGAGAATAGTCACGAATAATTCATGTAAATCTGTTTCTGCATTACTTTAATTTCCCATTGCAATAAATAAAGTTAAACAATTTTCCACAGACGAATAATAATAAAATCCGTTGTTATTATTATTATTCAAATAAGTTTTTGGATAAACTCGAAAACCGTTACGTTCTTGCCTCGTCTAATTAGAACACTTCAAAGTTATCAGAATATATGATGTTTTCGTGAAATATCTGCCATTTCGTTTGTTGAATAAAAGCCGTAAAGAATGAGGCGAACGGTACGGTAAGAATGAGTCGAGAACCGATAACCTTTCAAGTCACGAATTTTCTCTCGGTTGTTTGAAACTTTTCACATTTGCAAATATAAAACAGAAAGTATTAGAAAAAGTTTTGTAATATAAAAGACGGCAGTAGACTGTTGGTAAATATTTGTAAAATATTTCAACAAATTGTAATAAGTTCGAAATGTAATTAAATGAATTCCGTTGAGTTGATCTTGGTGGAGAAGTTTTTCGGCATCAACTCTATTTACTTTATTTACTAGTTAATTCCTCAGTTACGGCTAGATTTGAGTGTTTAATTAACACATTGTTGACTCAATCCTTTGCAACTATTATTCAATTTGGTTATTGGATTTGGTCTGAGCCCTTAGATTGACAATCAATTGTTGTAGAACTACAGCCATTAATCTCGGTAATAATAGTCGGTAAAGAAGGCGGGTGTTGAATAAAATAAGCACCTGGCGTGTCTACATTATGGAGTCAAGACTAACTTTATTATTCTTAGCATTATCCCCCGGGATAACGGCCGTCTTCATATTGACACGTCGATTATTAAATACACTTCAGATGTCGTGTCTGTGTATCGTATTTTTTTTATTCATCACTTTTTCTGGCAACATCGACATCGAATAGAATTAAATTTGCACACAGTTGTCACACGCACAACAACGCCTGTCAGTGACAGTTTTTCTGAGAGATGTTGCATGCAGATAATTGAAACGCTACAGTAATTTCAGTTCGAATCGAGTCAATTAAAAGCGCAACTTTCCGGTATGTTTTGGTGATAGAGTTAAATTGTCGTCTTGTAGATAACCCAACGGCCAGCATAGCTAATTAAACGGACATGAATATTTTGCTAGTCCGGATGTTTGTTAATTAAAATCAAGGCATTACCGAAAGTACTGGGCGAGTTAATGAGATTTATTTGAAAAATTATAATTCTACTACAAAATTGTGTGTTTTTGAGGAAAAATCCAGTGGAACAACGAAACAGATAGCAGGCGATGCTGGACGATTGTTGTGGCAGAAAATAAATCTTCACAGTGCTTGTTCGGACACACCGATATACACAAACTAAAGTTGATCTTGGGTTTTAGATACGTTGACCTGAACTTTCTACGAAATTTAGAATTACTACCGGAACTTGATAGAGGATAATTCAGTGTTTTTTTATAGGCCGCTTGTGGGGCGGAAGTTGTGTTTATCGACTTTATTTGTTTTCAAAACTAAACGATGTAAAATTTAAACGTTTTCAGTTTATTAAAGGTTGAATTTGTCGCACGGCAATTGTACAACGGAGACGAGCGAAATGAACGCACTATGTGCACCTTCCGATTGGAAAAAAATGCTATTTATGAAAGAAAATTGCCCGATCTTGTTTTATTTTCAGTGATTAATACCAAAAGAAGATCCAGGCTTCAGAATATTGCAATGATCGAAAGATACAGGAGCGGCAAACGAAAGAGATTAAAAAGCATAATAAACATTTAAAACGAATACCGTCTAAATAAAATTATACACGGAAGGCGCTCGAAACAAGCATAGGGGACATCGTCCATTTTAAAGTCTTTTAACAGTCGACGACAGTTGTGCAGAGTCGGCTCTAGAATACACATACGTTTTTATTCTTTAAAAAAAAGTTATTTTAAGAAAAATGAGACGATTAACATCTGAAGATGACTCTGTTCTGAACTTTAATTAAATTTTCGTTAAAAATACCAATAAATTATCAAACAGCTCAAATAGGCTTTAATTTGCAATTGTTGCGTCAATAACATACAGGCGTGGCAAACGAAACAGGCTCAGCCTGTGCCTCAAATCTCAAAGAGAAATATTTCAGTAATAATACAGGGAAGGCGCTCAATATAAGCGTGTCGGAGAAATATTGGGGTCACTTTAAAAAAAGCTATCTTGTGAAGACTTATACCGAAAATTGGCTGATCTGATACCGTTTAATTAAAATTATACAGGCGGGGCACTGGAAACACGCATAGGCCTTGGCATAAAAACATCTTGTTATCTTTAGAAAAGCTGTTTTATGAAAAATTTGATAGAAAATTGATCGATCTCGGACGATTGTCGCACTTGCTTAACGTCTGAAAGCGACACAGTTCTTAACTTTAATTAAAATTTGCAATTGTTGCATCAGAAAGATACAGGAGCGGCAAACAAGACAGGCGCATAGGAAAACATATGGAAAACCCTCAAAGTTTTAAAACGAAATATTTTAGTAATTCTAATTGTCAGAAAACGTAATCAGCATTTATAACGATTTCCATTTAAATAAAATTATACAGGGAAGGCGCTCGTAATAAGCATTTGGGAGAAAATTAACTGATATGTGAAGATTTGTAGCACTTGTTTAACATCCGACTCTTAACTTCAATTAAACAGTTTCATTTTCTGCACTTAATACCAATAAATCTGTAAACGGTTCAAATACACATCCAAAGCTTTGAAAATGAAGAATATAACGGTATGGCAAGCGAAACAGACATAGGTATAGAAGAGCATATCCGAATCACTCACTTCAATCTAAATAAAGTTTTAGAGCGAAACATATCGATTTATTGTCTTTATTAGAAAAGAAAAACGTAAGCAGCATGACCAGTTTGACCCAACAAACTACTACTCATTCAACGCGCCTATTTAATTTACCCACACTGTATAACTCAAGAATATACATTAATCAAAGCCTGGGAAGAATGTGCTGGCAATTTAAACGATCCAAGATCAGTTATATTCCCCAATAATTACCCAAACAAATCTGTGGCCGTAGTTTATCTACCACAGAAATGCCTGTTTGAAACTAGAGAGATCAGTTTTTTCTGTCGTTCTTCTTCTCAAAGTTTCTATAATAAATAAGACTTGCCTGATTGTCGTCTAGTTACCGTTCAGATCTAGCGCTTCAACTTTAAGAATACAATTAGAGAAAATCTCCAACTGGCTGTAATCCAAGTGTGCAACAAAAGGCGGCCGTTATTAAATTTCAAATTTCCATTATAGACTAAAGCAAATAATAAAAAAATTCAATAGAATCCGTTCATAAATTATTGAAAATTAAATTTCCGTTTTTCTAAATTAATAAAATAATAGAAATAGTACTTGATCAAAATTCGCTTCTATGTCAAGACAACAAACACGAATTCTTGTTGAAAGATATCGTCAATTTTCTTACTACTTTGAAATTTCCCAAATTCCTTTCATATTTTCGTTCCCTTTTTAAAAGTACGTCTTATCGTCTCATAAAGATTTCATACGAATAGGTCGTTTCTATATGCTCTGCCTCTACTATCTTGTAAGAGCTTTAATAAATAGAATATTGCCATGGAAGAGGATGAAACGTTTTATTTTTTCATAAATATTCCTGTTAAGCCGATTTATATTGTTTTTTTTTTCTTTATTATTGGCCTGAGATTGTTGAATACACCTGGATATGTAAGCGAATCACAACGTATCCGATATAGAAGAGCACATTATTGGAAACAGATCGATTTTAGTCTTCGACTATATGTCTATTCAATACGATTCCACTCTACTAACTGAATGTAGTCGGATTGCGAACTGAAAAATCCTCTACAAAAAAACACGTTGAGCTTGTTAAAAACGTAATTCACGTAATTCACCACCGACCAATCAAACATACCGGATGTCCCATTTAAATCGTACACACAACCGGAGATAATCACCATTTTTGATCAATCCATCGATTCGCATTGTTTAAATCAATACAATGTGGAGACTTGCAGGAATGAGGCGGCATTGAACTGTCTCTAAATGCAGTCCACTTCCATACACCTGCTGTTAGTCCGGTTCGATTCACTTCTCCGATTACAGTACAAGAATGAAATTACATCGGACTCATAAAACAATACAATTACCGTTAGGCATGAGTGCGGCCGCTCCCGGTTTGCCCGGATTTTTTATCACCATTGTTGCAGTTTTTCATCTTCTTCAAATAAAAACACAAAAACTGAGATCGAGGTGATGATTTATAAATCAATTTTGGATTGTTTCAGGTCGCAGTCACAATCGTTCATTTACATTATTCCGTCTCGGCCAGAAATCATCGGCGGGCCTGAAAGCTTTCGCCGAAACCGGTCGCACCGACCTATTGGAGCAACAAGGTCAAGGTGTTGGTGGTATTTATGATGAATTCAATGCACCACCGATCACCAGTGGCGTGGGACGGACTGAAGCTGAATTTTTCGTTGACGGCAACCATTCGAGGGTAGATATTTTTCTTATATAGTATAGTAGAAAGAATTTGAGAACTAGAGAGACAATAAAAGCGGATGCGTGTGCTGCGTACAAATCACACAATCGTGACCGCTACAGAATTTTTTTCAGTCTCATTACGCGTACATTGCTCTCGACTAGTTCGCTTCTATCACTCCAAACTGCTCCAATTGTTAATTAACTAATTGTAATTAATTATTGCAGGTATCATTAATGTCCCGTATTATCCCTTCTCCAGATTGGTTTATTGGTATTGATAGTTTCGATTTGTGTGTGAATGGTAATTGGATCGACAGTATTACAATTGAGGTAGGTTTTGTGTTAACGATAAAGACATTTATTTTCGGGTCCGGACACGAAATTAATTGAAACTTATTTAACATGTGGTCGGTTTCAGGTGGATCCAATTGATGCAGGAACAGATAACGGGTTCACGTTCACAGCCCCAAACTGGCCGACAGAACCGCAAGGCGAGGCCTATCGTATTACGGCCCATTACCCTGCACATCCGGCCGGTTCCTTCTTCTATCCTTATTTGAAACGTCTTCCACCAATCGGCACGTTCCAATTTATTAAGGTAACATTCGGATATATATCACAATCACCAACATACCAACGATTCTAATCAATAACGTTTAGATTAAAGAGTACGAATTGAGCGAAGTGTTCCATCATGCTGAGGACGATCAACGCTATGAAGTCCTGAAAATGGAGCATTTGACCCAGAATAGTATAAACGTATTGAACGGTAATAACGATATAGAAACGGCAATTGAGGAGGAACGTGAAGAACAGGAGATTCATCAGCGATCACGGTCGAATCAACGATTTTATAAGCAATTCGTGCCATCGACAACAACGACGATTTCAAGGAGTTCCACTGACACGGACCGATTACTGAATGCCATGTAAGTGAAATGTTACAATTGTGGCCGGCCACAATTTAATTGTAAAAGTTTCCCCGGCTATTTTTTTTACGATTCTCTCCACCAACGCAACCGGCATAAAGTGGAAGTTTACGAGTGAACGTAATGAGCCGGGTGCGCATCCGCCAAAATTAAATCTAATTTTAACGTAAAAAATTCCAGCAACGACAACTCGGTCACGTCCCCATCAATACCGGCGGTGGTGCCGCGGGGCGATAAAGACGCCATCATCAACAGCATCGCCGATTCATATTTGAACCAACCGAATCACCACCATAAAAAGTATCGTAAGCCGAAGAAGGCACCACGAAAATACCGTAAGTTAATTGAATCTGGGATTTTTAGTTGTGTTTTTTGTTGGGTGATATGAATTGTGTGTGTAGGTCCGCCGAGAGATTGTCGTGTAAGCGACTGGTCGCCATGGAGTGAATGCAGTAAATCGTGTGGAATTGGTGAGATGCAACGGCGTAGGGAAGTGTTAAAGCATGCCAGACGCGGTGGTCGATTATGTCCACCTTTAGTTGAAACCAAATGGTGCGGATCGGCACGTTCGTGCAACAAAGAGTACTTCAAATTCTAAGATTACTATCAGTACAGAAGACGGCCATCCTTGTCGCCATTTTCCGTGTGTTCTTTTTTGTAATATAACAGATGGTATATATATAAATTGAGAGAAAGGAAAGGAGAGCGTGTGTGGTCTTGAATAGGAGCAGTTGTGCAGACTAAATAAAAACAAAACCAAAAAAAAATTATGGAAACCTTAACAAGTGTTCAGTGCTTCGATTCTACTACTTTTATTCGACATCATCCGGTCGATATTCATTCAAATGGCCATTTCAATAAATGATAACGAGTCAAATGTGATGTAACTCTCAGGGTTCACAAATTTTGTTGAACTCGGACTTGACACACGGGACAATTGAGTAAAATCTTCAGATTTTTTTGTAAAAAACAAACTATTTTTAATGATAATTGTTTTATAATCAAAAGACAATCGGACAAGGAGGCATTACGTTGCAATTCAAATAAAGAACGTCCTTTACGTAATCACATCCATTTCCCTGTTCTCTCCCGAGAATTGTGTAAAATATACAAAAAAAATATATCTATTCTTACATGATTTTGTGTGTGATAAAAAGTTTTACTAATTAAGATAAATAACACGCTAAATTATTTAGAGATTTTGTAAATAATTTAAATTAGGTACAAAAAAAAAACAGGTAGTTGTTAGATGAATACGAATCAAATAAGGAAAGTCAATGCTGAAAAACTAAACTACTTATTATAATAATAATTATAATATTAATAATAATAATATTGATAACAAGACAAAAAAAAGCACAACGGAGATAATTATGTTTGTATTTAACAATGTCAATATCACTAATAGCAGGTCGCTCAGTGTGAAACCAAACATAATTTCTATAAATAAACTTAGGTATTAGATTAATTTTTTTATTGCCATAAGTTGTATGTATGTATAATTGTACTAATAATAATTTTTAATTAATTGTCTTGCTCATATGTATCCCATTAAAATAAGTAAACGTTATATTTACATAAATCGACTTATTATTTTGTTGGCAATTGCGGCAACGGTGGGGATTCTAGCAAAAATCACCATTTCACTTGCAAAGTGGGGTTACGTAACCAGGTTCGAGAAATTTGCCAATTAGGGAAATTGCGTCCTCATTGAACAACGTTTTGGTTTAAGTGTCCTGTATATTTTATCACAGATTAGTCCAGAATCTCTCCTAAAAACCCACCGCTCAATGAGTCTTTTTTTTAAAGCTTCAGTTATAATAATTTTTGATGAAAACGTTTGGCAAAGTCCTTTCGATTTATCCAGGTTCATAGAGTCCAAATCGGTTCCCCGTTAACTTTCTACTGTTTCGTAAATTTTCACTCAAATCGCTTCAAATCAGCTAAATGGATTGACTGAAAATTACGCAATAAATATGGATTCCTGAAACTTCAGCAGTAACAGGAAGATTACTGCTGCAAAATATTCACGTACTTGCCAATTTGGTAAATTGCGTCCCCATTGAACAACGTTTTGGTTTAAGTGTCCCGTATTTTTAATCACAAATTAGCCCAGAATCTCTCTTAAAAGCTCACCACTCAGTGAGTCTTTCTTAAAGCTCCAGTTATAACGATTTTTGCGGAAAACGTTTGGCCAAGTCGTTGCGATTTATCCGGGTTCATTGAGTCAAAATCAGTTCCCCGTCAGCTTCCTACTGTTGCGTAAAGTTTCTCTTAAATCGCTTCAAATCAGATAAATAGATTGGCTAAAAATTACTGAAACTTCAGCAGTAGCTGGAAGGTGGCCAAGCAAAATATTCACTTTAGAAATTGCGTTTGATTCCAAAATGTATCATTTGACCTCATTGAACAAAATTTTGGTTTAAATGTCTTGTATGTCTTAACGCAAATTAGCCCAGAATCACTCCTAAAAACACCCTGCTCAGTGAGTATTTTCTTAAAGCTCCACTTGCAATGGTTTTTGCGGAAAAGGTTCGCAAAAATGTTGGACAATGTTGTTTCGGTTTACCCAGGTTCACAGAGGCAAAATTCCGATTGTTTCGTAAAGTTTCTTTTAAGTCGCTTCAAATCGGCTGCCTGTACCAAAAATTATATAATAAATATGGGTTGCTGAAACTTCAGCAGTACCCGGGAGATGAGTAAGCAAAATATTCACGAACTTGCCAATTTAGGAAATTTTTGGGCTTCATCCAACAAAGTTTTGGTTGAAGTAATGACGATTCAATTTTTGGGTCACAAGTTGGTTGAGGGTATCCCAGAAATACCATTTTCTATGCTATTTTTGTAATTGTGATAGTTCTTTGCTTAGTATATTTTTTCTCAAGTATCCAGTTATGATGATTTTTTAGAAAAAGTGAGAATAGTGAGATCTTTTCCCTGGCTATACTTTCTTTTAAAATGCAATAAATCTGTTTCTTGCGCTACTACGGACTGACGAAACGATTTATTATTGCGAATAATAGGGATGCAGATTTATGATAATGATCTTCACCACATTTAAAATTACAAAAATTTAGTGTTATTTAGACTTCAGCAATTGCGTCATCCTTGCTGCGATTTGGTGGAAATTCGATCGCTTTTTGTCTTATAAGTGACATATTGTTTCTGTTACAAAAGCGCATTTTTGGGCTTCACTTTAAAGTTTTTGTGGTAAAAGAAAGAATAACTTTTTTGTCCTAGGAGCACCCGTTATAAACACGTTTGTCTAGGATTTTGATTATTGGTACTGACTTTTTCCGAAAGGCTCCAAATATGACGATTTTGTGGAAAAAGTCGCCGAAATTGTTTGGCAAAGTCATTGAGATTTATTAAAGTGCAGAGCCAAAATGTACTGAAAGGGCGATATATGTATTCCCTAGCACCTCCCTACTCGAATACACTTATCTAAGGCAGTGTTTCTCCATATTTCGGCCCCATAAGGAAAGTTCACATTTAAAATACCTTTAACGACTTTATCACTCGAGAGTTCCTTTAGAGACTAACTCTGATATCATTTTTGTCGAATGATTTGTTTTCAGAAGTCGCTATGTCGTTATTGTGATTTTTTCTATATCCTTGTGATAAAAAAAACACACACACAAATTAACCCAAACCTTAGTTGATAGGGCCGAACATCTTTCTATTTCTTTGCGACCCTGAGTACAACATCTGAATAGCTCATATTTTGACATTACTGGGTATTTTCAATGTGATTCGACAAAAACTAAGAGGAAATCGGGGCGGAATGAGAAAATGCCACACTTTCCCAAAACAATCAAACAGAGACAATTTTCTGGATGTCTTCAATAGTTAAAGACGCAAGCGTTACCCTCAGCTCATTCCACCCCTTTCCCAGGAGCTACAAATAGCTTTACAAACAGTTGTTAGTTATTCTTTAAAAACAAAGTAGGGTTTTAATGGTGAAAATAGAAAATTTTGAGTTGCTGGAAAGCACTGATTCAAGGCATCAAATCAAATATATCTAATTTCCAAAAAATTCACCATTCCAATTAAAACTTTCCCCGAACTTTATCAAATTTTCCATAAATTAAAAAATATTCGACATTGTTTAGCTCATTATTCGTGTACTAATAACCGTGTTATTGGAGACACTTTGCAATTTATTATTTTGAAAATAAATTAGACAAATGAATTTAACTAATGGATAAAGAGACGTTTTGATATTGTTTAATCGAACAATAAACAAACAGAAAAACTGCTTATTAAATATTGTTGAAGTCGTATTTGTACAACAAATATTGATAGACAGTATTTCAAGTGATCCCCTCATCGTCTACCCTCAGGATATTATATATCTAGAGAATATTTGCCAATATTAACTAAATCACAACCATTCAGTTCCCCCTCTGCTCTTCTGTGGTTATCGGTCTTCCCTTCTATTTGTTATCCACAATTCAACTACCCTTTACATGTTCATAGTATAATAGATTTCTTGACGATCCCTTCTGTACGCCGCCCTTGTATCCGTCTCTCTACTCTTAAACTATTTTCAAAAGCCTATTTTCATAGTTTAAGTACGGAAAGCTTTTATCATATTTTCTACCAGTACGTGTTATCAGCAATATCCATACTAGTCTAAGCTTATTAAGCCTTTCTCCGGCCCTTCTTCTGTATTCTTCTTATTGGATTACCTTAATTCAATATCAATATAACAAAAGCCGTGTGCTTGATTAGAGAATCACTTCATCTCAACGAAATTTTATTATTTTCAATATCACCAGAACTTTTCTTGGAAATTATCTAATATCTATACAAAAATCTAGTTGGATAACAGGCCGTTTATTCAAAGCGAAAATCACCAAAAGGCAAATTGAATTACCGAAAGGAATTAGGAAGGGCCGACGTGGGTTCGTTTGAGGTTACGATTATTGCTCCAACCGGATAGAAATTCTCTCTACACACAAATCGTGTGGCGACTTACCGGTGATATAAATAAAAAGCTTTGTTATCAAATTTAAAAACCTTCTCACTTAGATCGGCCACAAATCATATCGAATTTGAGAATCTCGACTATACAAAAAAAGAAAAACGAGTAGTACTTATATTACAAGAGCGCTCGACGTGAGGATCAAATTAAAACGGACAAAATTGTAGAAAATTGAACGTATTTGTTAGAGGATTTTTTTTCTGTATAAGGGGCGGAGCGATAAAATTTCATTAAGTCTAATGTGTCTGGATTCTACAATACAATCAAATAAAAGTACACTCGAGCCAGAACTGTGCTAGAGCGACGATAATTGTATTTAAGACGAGTGGAATACGTTCTGTTCGAAATTGGAAAGTTCAAAGGATTACTATTAGCATAGTAAATGGTGAAGAAAAGATTAACTGATCTCTTTTGGAATGTAACGACCTAAAGTTTGAACTTTATTAGGAATCAATTCAACAATCGCGTCAAACTAGAAATTGCGACATTGTGACTTACGCGAATTACTAACGGAAATCGATTGGCGTCAGCAGGGCCGGCTTTCTTAGCGTTCCAGGTAGGCTTATTTTCGGCGCCACTGAAAGCTGCCGCTACGGGCAACTTGCTGAAGTATCGGGCCGGCCCTGTTCAAGTACCTATAATTGCGAATTTATTTCAAAACCGCAAGAACTTAAGTAATTATAATAAAGATTGTAGTTCGTAGAAAAGATTGTAATGGAAGACCGAGTTGAGATTCGAAGTAAAATTAACGAGAATTGTTTGCGTTTCCTGTACAGACTGTTTCAATCCAAGCAACCACCTTTAGTTATTAAAATATTCGAATACAACCTTTAAAATTTTAAAGTTTTTTAAAATTCACAATAAAATAGCCAAAAAGCATGCGGTTCACTCATAAAAAATTGTTCCTTAACTCCACAGGTCAAAATTCTGAAAGTCGCCTGGTATCCCATCGATAAGAAATAAACTAACAGTTTGGTTCCTGTTAATAACTGTATAATTTTAAGAAAAATAGAAATAAAACTGTTAGTATTGTAGAAAAACAGTATTATTTAAAAATTTACCATTGTTACATAAATCCTGGAGCAATTCAGCGTGGGATGTCTGTCTTTATAGTAAAGGCATTGGCACTTACACTAACACTTGCACTAGATATAATTAATTATTAATTAACAAAAAAATCACAATTTTTTGGAATGTTATGAACACTTTAATGACCCGTATACAACTGAACAAGAACGAATAAATAAAAAAAAAGAGTGTTAAAAAAATTGAAAGTGCGTGGAACGCCGCGCGTTAGAAATGGAACTTCTTAGGTTAGAGATGAAGTTCATTTTTAGGATTAGGATTTTCTGCTGTAGTCTTTTTTTGCATTTCACTTATCTCAAGACAATATTCATATAGTAGTTTAATTTAATGCCATTAATTACTATATAGACACAAAAATCAAAAATCGCGGTACGCCAGGTTAGTTTTGTTCCAGAGAGCGCTGTACACTCCATCAGTGACACCAACTTTAGAACCTAGTGTTTATGTTACACAGTTGGTAGAACTAACAAAGAGAGTAGAAGCGACGCTATGGCAACGTTCCCACTCTTCCCTCTAAGCTGTCTGTTAGAGGGGAAAGGGTTCCCCTAACGGAGTCTGGCATTTTCGTCACGCTTCGAACAAATTTACTACCCTACCGCGCCTAAAGAACTTTCACTTCAATAAGTGTTCTTTGTTCAGTTCTTATCAATAACGTATCTTTAATATGTTGTCTTAAAAATGTGGAAATGAATTAAAAATGTCTTGTAAATAAAAAGACGGCTATCCAAATCAAGGGCACAATACAAATGAAGGAACGAAGACGACGATTGGAAACTTCAAAAAAACTTCTGAGGATAATTTGGAAAATTCCAGGTCCTAGTCAGAATTCAATTATAGAGTTGCAAATTTTGACGAACAATACGAAACATTTTCCAAAAACTGATTCTTCTTGTGATCTATGTGGTCTGAAGACCTGGCTTAATTTGGAACTTTTCCACCTTCGACCGGTAAATAACTCCTTCTCCTTAGAGTACTCTTTACAAATTATTGCACTTATAAAGTGCCGCTTCTAAAATTTTGCCACTCCAGGCAGTCGCCAGCTTTACTGTGAATCATGACGAAAGCACAACAATTAATTGTCAGCCAAAATGCGGCATTAAAATCGCTCGAAAAACAAATTTGAAAACACGGGAGCCGTATGCAGTTAAAAACGCTGAAAATCCCATGAAACGAACAATTTGTCTTGACACAAAATATTATTAACTCTCCATCAAAATGAAATCATACGAAGTTATGCGCATAATCGATCACCGATTGAGTGAATCGAACAGTTTATAACGCTTAAAATGAGCAGAAAATTATGAAATAAAATACTATAAATAATCGTCAAATAAAAGAAGATTCAGGCGAAGAATTGAGGCCGCAACGGTTACGCAACCGATTTGTAGAGGCGCAAAATTCTCCATCAAGATAAATCGAAAACACAATTAAGAACTCTTCAAATTATGCGAAACAAACAATAAATCTTTTAGTTATAGAGGATTTAAGACGCAGCCAGTTGTCCAATCGCAGTCAATCTTTCGTCGTCAAGCTTAGGTTGTGTTTGAGCATTGCAAAAACCGACTGAAACGAGCACGAAATACTGGCGTGGTCGATCACAAAATGCGGCCTTAAAATCGTGCAAAAAATAAGTTGAACATGCGGATCTCCTGAAATTTTATCCCAAAACCTAGTTGACTCACCACCAGAATATGGTTCATCAAATGATACGAATCCAGCAGTTTATCTCGCGTATATAAATCAACTCATTTGTACAAAATACGCACGATATTCTAACATAAAACGCAATAAATAATGTCAAATAAAAAAGGAATCCGTTATCGACGAAGACGGCAATCGATCCGTTTAGGCTCGTTAATTGTTCGTCAATTAAGACTCGCAACGGGTAAATCGAAAGCGTTTCAGAACGCTACCAGTCGATGAATTTTGCTCGCCTTTCAACATAACGCTCACTCACAGATCGAGTTAAGACGCTGCATTAATATCACCTAAACGATAAATTGAAAATTCGGATCTGCAGAATGCTGAAAATCACAAGAAACGAACCACGATTCTTGGCAAAAATCTAATTAATTCTATATCAGAATACGAGTTATTTATGGTGGAATTAAGACATAACCAATTATGCGCCTAATCGATCACTGATTGAGATGAATCGAGCAATTTATCTCGTACAAAATATAAATCGTTTAATTCGTTTGTAAGCGGGAAGAATCGTGCAAAATAAGCACAATATTCTGACTGAAAACACAATAAACAATTGTCAGCTAAAAGATGACTCAGGTATCGAAGAATTGAGAGAGAAAAGGTTGCGCAAGTGATTTATTTAGGCACATAATTGCTCATCGATTAAGACAACATGCAAAAAGTAAATCGAAACCGCGTAAAATAAGTCCGGATTACGCATCTGCTCATTCACAGATCGAGTTAAATCGCTGCGTTAATATCGTGTAAAAGATGAACTGAAAACACAGATCATCTGCAGTGAAGAACACCGAAAATCACAAGAAACGGACAACGATTCTTGGCAAACATATAATTAATTCTCCATCAAAATGCGATTCGATTGTGGAGGAATTAAGACGCAGCCAGTTATGCGGATAATCGGTCACTGATTGAGATGAAACGAGCAGTTTATAAACGCATTCGTAACCACGAAACTCCGATATAAAACATAATAAACAATTGTCAATCAACGAAGATCGGAAATGCTGCAATTAACAAGCGTTTAAGGATGCGGAGAACCGCATAAAATAGGCGCTCACCGATCGAGATCGCGCCGTTAATATCGCATAAAAGATAAATCGCTCTATAAGTTGAAAATCACGAAAAAAACAAAAGATTTTGATTAATTGTAGATAATTTGTCGTCTTGTAATAAAATAACAGAATTGTCACGTCCATTTATAACAGAACATTAACATCTATTTTAAAGTGTAGGAAATCCTCGACAGAAATTGTAACAAAATAACAGAAAAAAAAACAATTTCCAATTCTATTGTTTCAGTCGAGATTCGTTCGATTCGACGAACCACTATTATCTGGAACGACTGAAACAAATGCAACCGAGTGAAACTGAAAGCGTATATATAAGAAAGATCGACAGGAAAAGTTACCGTGTAAAATAAATCGAATCGCAATACATTCTTCCCACATTCAAGCGTAAATGATTTATATCCACCGCTATCATTACAGATGTTTTTCTTAAGGATCATAGACACCAAAAAAAAATTATGCACACAAAAACCACATATTATTTATTATTACAATTTCAATTTTATTGGCAAACTTGAATGGGGAGCGTATAAGGCAAGCGTGACAAAGTCACCAGAAAAAAGCCACTAACCATAAAGTGGTGGATGAGCAACAAAAAATGGACCGACATTGAGGTTGCCAGATAAAAGCTCCAGATGACTATAAAAGCCTTCCTGCTGTCAAGGACGTGGACGTAAATGAACAGTGTCGCTTTCGAAGAAGACGTTCGTATAGTAAATACGGTTCAGGAATCATAAACATAATACCAGCTTAGAATCGTGTAAATTGATACGTTTTTTTTGTGACTAAACGTGAGACGCATACGAACTAAATTTTACAAAACTATTAATAGAAAAAAAAAACGTTATGTTTTATTCAAATTAAGAGGCGGTTGGTAGCGTTTCCACTTCAATCTATCTCCAAGTAATTCCGTTCATGACAGCATCGAAGCTTTTGCACAGATGAAAAATGGATTACCTTTCCACTGTGTTTGGAAGTTTCTTTTGTTATTCGAGTGTAATTAATTTAATGAAAGCAACGGTCTCACAGACAAAAGTATAATTTACATAACAAATCAGTATTTCAAAATATTGTATTGTTGCCAGAAATTCAATTTCATTTTAAAAAAAGGGAAGGCACCAACTAGTGCAAACTAAAGCCGGGTACGCATGATAGAAACGTTCACGAAATAGTGTGATAGAAATCGAGACTACGGCGAATTGTAGCGGAAATTACAGTAGTCATCAACAAGTCGTTTATTCCACATTTTCCACTACATTTAGTTGAAGGAAATTGCAGAGTAATCAGTAATTAAAATCGAAAAATAGGCGAAAATATTCGCATAGACATCAGTCTTGTGTAGAAAACGGATTATTCAAGCAAATTTAAACCCCCAAAAATCGGATTTGATCAGTATCTAGATACAGTTTCGGAATTGTATAGTAATGGTATTGATAAAGGGTCACTAAGAGGGTGCCTCTACTGGTACGCACACATTTACACACACATCTACGGTTACACTAGGGAAATCAACCGGTAACGGGTATTGCTGACGGATACCCAAGGGGAAACGAAAGAACCAATAGACAAGACTGGATGGACAGATGAAAAGTACTTGTCTGGAATCTAACAATAATCGCATTTATAATAGACACAATTTAATCTAATGGTTTTAGAGCGTTTTTAACGTTTTACAGCGTTGTTTTATATCGTTTGATTACATGGTAGCTATGAGAGCGTGCTTTTATTGTTCTACCCTCCAGTAATATTGAGTGCACGACACTAAACACCGTTTATTTCATTGTATTTTGCGACCCGACTCTTAACAGGAGCGACTCGACAATTTATTGAAACTATTACAGCAATGTGGAGCTGCACTTAGAATTTTCTTTTACAACGACTTGTTTCAATTCAAAGAGGCGTCGTATTGTCATCTTTTCCATTTTAACACAAAGACCGCTTAAATTCCGGTGATAATCAACAGTGAAATGGTTTGAATTAAAAGCGATATTTTTGCAAATTGTTCAACGTATTATTATAATAATGTTTGCAAGAATGATATAAATATGAACGATAAAGGGCGGGTCATTAGGTCAAATACGTAGTATTTGGAGGGGAGATACGCAATGTAATGTCCTGTGGTTAACTAAGTGCAAGACCATGTATCAACGTTAGTTACGACATATTTAACTTGTTATATAGTATCACGTATAATTTGGTATAAGCTGTTCTACTAGGAAATGTGAGAATAGTGTTATTAAGCTTTCAGTATGTGGTAGCGACAATAAAACTACGATGGAAGAATTTCGTTTTGTTCACTTTGACAACGTCGTCAAGACGTTAAAGCGCTGCTTCCGCCAAATGATAGTCTTGGTTGGCGCAAATGGGCGTTATTATTGCCCAGTTGACTCGTAGTTTTCTCAGAAGTTCCTGAGAAATATCGAATTTTTGACAAAGAAGTTTTCACTGATATTTGAGCTTGTAATGAGCAAGACAAAGGACAAAATTCCAGCGTTAGTCTTGGTTTTGCACAGGGACATCTTAATTTTGCATAACTGCGCTTTTTGGCTTGCTAAGGTGAGTACCCTATTAGTTTTAGTCTTGCATAATCTGCAAAAGAGCTCTGTGCAAAAAATGTTGCCTGAAAGATAAACTTAATGTGTATTTTCTCCAATTCTTGTTCCTTTAGATAAGAAAAACACTTATGTTTCCACAAAAATTTACAATTTCCGTATTTTGGCACGATTTTTATACGGAATTACTTCCCTAACTGTTTTGCATTGAAAACTCAATGTTTTGTCACTCAAATAGACTCTGTTCGTGTTCAAACACGCGCAAGTTCTTCAATTTTTAGTCGAACTGAATTTTGACAGAGTTTGGGTCTTTAGCAATTCATTGCAATACTTTCTCTTGAGTAGATTTCACAACTCCAAGTTAAATTTTTGGTTCTCTGAGACGCTAAAAAATCAGTTTTAGGCATCTTATTAAATTTTTGCATAATGCTTCTACAGCATATTCTTCATTATTTTAGTGCAACAAATGCTGTCAAAACCCAGTTCAAAAACATTTGAAATCTTTACAAGCTTAAGACTGCTTTAAAAGACTTGCTGTCTTCAAGGCTCCGTTTCCACCTGTTTGGTAAAAATCATGGCTTACGAAATTTCACGTGCCAAAAGGCGACTTGCACGAAGTGCTTAGTTTTGCAAGCTCTGTGTAACTTTAGGCCTTCGTTTTGCACAATATTGACTTCTGACTTGTTGAAATTAACAAACAAACAAAAATTTAAGACAAGGCGAAAATTTGGGGTGCCGAAAAGTGACTTAGTTTTGCAAGGCCTTTGTAACTTCGTAGGAGAAATTTACACAGATTTGATCTGGTTGCAAAGCCACTTGTAATCGTCTACTGAAGCGGACCACTAGAAAACAACAGTCTTAAGTTGCAGGTCGATTTCGTTTTTGTCTAGGGTTCGAAATAGCTGGGAAACATGCCTGCTAAAGTATTTTCAGCACGTGTTCCCCACCTAATTGACAAAAATCCTGGCTTACAAAATTTCACGTGCCAAAAGGCGACTTGCATGAAGTGCTTAGTTTTGCAAGTTCTTTGTAACTTTAGGCCTTCGTTTTGCACAATTTTAACTTCTGACTTGTTGAAATTAACAAAAATTTTTGAGACAAAGCGAAAATTTGGGATGCCGAAAAGTGCTTAGTTTTGCAAGTTCTTTGTAACTTCACAAGAGAAATGTACACAGATTTAAGCTAGTTTCAAAGCCATTTGTAATCGTCTACCGAACCTGAAAAACTAGCAAACGACAGTCTCAAATTGCAGGTCGATTTCGTTTTTGTGTAGGGTTCGAAACAGCTGTTAAACATGCCTGCTGGAATATTTTCAGCACGTGTTCCTCACCTAATTGATAAAAATCCTGGCTTGCGAAATTTCAGGTGCCAAAAGGAGACTTGCACGAAGTACTTAGTTTTGCACACCGTTGACTTCTGAGATGTTGAAATTAACTCACAAAAAAAGTTCCAGACAGGGAGAAAATTTGGGGTGTCGAGAAGAGAGTTATTTTTGCAAGTTCTTTGTAATTTAATGGAAGATTGGAACGCTTGTTGTTTCAAAACCAGTTGAAATCGTGCTATCGACAGCTGGTGAACGACAGCCTCAAGTTGTAGGTCGATTTCGTTTTTCTTTTTTTTTTTTAATAATTCAATTGCTTTCCGCTTCTGTGACTACAACTTTTTTCGTAAATTATTGTTTCTCCCCTAAAGGAAATTCTACATTAATACGTTTATCGCACCAAGACAGATTGCTTCGTGTTCACGCTCTAGTAGAGATGGATTATTATAAGATTGTACATTACAACAACGTACAATTTGTGTCTATAGACTGAAAATAAATACACGTATTCCATTATTGATTGGCTGGCATTTCCAACGAACAAACATTGTAAATTGATCATAAACCAGCAAACAATAGAACAAAGAAAAACACACACATAAAAAAATAATATTAATAATGATTAATACTCAACACGTAAACAACGAAATTTAATTAAAATCAAGCGATTTCAAGAGAAAACTGCAAAAAATTATATCCACATCAGTTTTATTATCACGTTCAGGATTTTCGCATGGAACGATTCGGACCATTCAACAACATTCCGCTACAATATTGAATTTTACTCATAATAAATGACTAAGGCAGTAGCTGTAATAGCAAAAGACGAAGAATAAGAAGAAGAACCGAGTCACCTGCACAAACGAAAACAATAGAAATTCTTCAAGAAATTCCCTCATCATCCTATAAATAATGGCGTCTTATTGAATTTAATCATAATTTATGGTCGGGGTATTTCCATTTTATTACAGGTCACACAACCCTTACTGTATTTTTAAAACGCCATCAACGAAAATGAAGCGGGTGGTAGTGGTGGTGGCGGCTGATTTCGAACAGCTCAATCCGCGCAAAGGGACAAATCCACAAATAATAATATAATAAATGAATATTGTAGACGCTTGACGGTTATGCGGAATTAAATTTGAAGACGTATTACAATGCAAATCCAAAACAGACGGGGATTATTTCAAACAAATCAAAATGTATTCGTCATGGAAATCATCAGAATGTTAAAGTTTCTAATAATGGCTGGTAGAAGAAAACCACCCCCTTCTAAATGTTTTATATTTCTGTTGTCGGTTGAATTCTCGCCGACACACAGCAGACAGTTGATTAATTACGTGCAAATATAATCGGGGCCCCAATGATAATTTTATCATAAATCGAGTAAATTTCCATTTATTGATAATTTATCAACTGGTTATGTGCGATTTTACATTGGAAATATCGAGCTGACATAAGCTGATTATTATGTTCAAATGGGAGGGCGATAGAGAAGAAAAAAAAACATCTAGAAAAGATGACATATCAGCAACAACTTGTTCTATTGCGATATTGGATCATAAAGTTTACCTTTTTTTTCTTGTGCTATGTGTGTTATGTGACAATATCACGCCTCTGAATTATTACCGTCTCATATATAGTAGCAATTCAATTGGAAAGGTTGCACACAGTTAATCAAATTCTTCCAGTCAAAGTATTGTGGATCGATTCTTGTCGGGGGGGTGAAACAGCAATATACAGTAGCGGCAAGTGAAATAGGCGGATTACAACAAATTTACGCGGTCTCGGGTGCATTCGCTCGTTTACATCCCGACTGTATAACAAAAGCATGAAACAAATAAACCTCACAGAAAGCTGAGTGTCGTTTATACAAGATCAGTACTTTTCTTACTTAAAATAATCGACAATTTTTCTTATTAAAAATAGTGGAAGCGTTGCCGTGACTACTTGGCGTACTTTTATGCTAAAATAAGATTTCTTTTGAAAATCAAGTTTTTCTCTGAAAACTACTAAAATCGAAAATTATTACTGCTATTTACAGGCAAGAGATGTTCCTGCCTAAATAAATTAACAACGTTGCCGTTTATGGTTGATACGAATCTTTGGATTGGCCATCAAAAAACTTCAGGAAATCGCCATTTTCCTTAATTAAAATATTTATAAACAGGAACTCTGTACATACGTTCTTGTTATTACTGCTGTTTTTTGCCGGGAATCGTTTCTTTTTCTGACTAAAAGCTATGACTGTGAAAGTTGACCTTTATAGGTGATGTACTTTTATTTTGGAACGATCGCTACGTCGCTAGTAGCTGTTCTTTTACTGTAAAACATGACGTAAGTCATTATTAAGTAATTTTTTTGAATGCGAAGTTTTTTCCTGAAAAGAGGAGTCTTTGCAACCATTTATCTCCCATTATTACTACAATTTTTGTGTCGAAAACAGTAACTGGGAACGTTGCCGTGTGTAGTAAATATACTTTAACTTTACATAGGAAGTAAGCGTCTTGAAGATGGCGTTTTCCCCTGAAAGCAAGAAGATTCTACAATTCACCCACTGAAGATAAAAAATCCTGCGAGTCATTATTGTTATTTGCAGGGAACTAGCGATTTTCCTGCTTAAATGATAATTAGAAATGTTGCCGTATATAGTTGATGTACTGTTTCTTTAGAATAACATGTAAAACGATTTTTTTGGAAGACAGAAAGTGCATCTGTTACCACCAGACTGAGAATCAAAAAGCTGCTATTATTCGCAAGAAAGTGGGAGTTTTCCTTATCAAAATGATCATATGAAACGTTGCCGTGTATAATTGATGTAGTTTTACTTTAGAGCAATGTGAAAATTCGAATTTTTTTAGAATAAAGCTTTTCCTGCAAAACCAAAAATGTTTACATTCTGAAAATAAAAAGTTCCTACTACTGTTATGTGCAAAGATTGAGTTTTTTTTCTTCTAACATAACGACTTGAAACGTTGCCGTGTGTAGTAGGTGTACTTTTACTGTAAAACAGGACATAAATCCAATTTTCATGAATCCAAAAGTTTTCTTCTGAAAATCGTCTCCGCCACCCTTTACCTCCTATTATTATTATAATTTTTGTGTCGAAAACAATAACTGGGAACCTTGGCATGTGTAGCAAAAATCCTGCGAATTATTATTGTTATTTGCAGGGAACTGATGATTTTCCTGCTTAAATGATAATTAGAAACGTTGCCGAATATAGTTGATATACTTTTTCTTTTAGAATGACCTGTAAAACGAATTTTTTTGGCATACAAAACGTTCCTCTATCACCACGGAACTGACAATCAAAAAGCTGCAATTATTACCAGAAATCGAAAGTTTTCCTAATTAAAATGATCATCGGAAACGTTGCTGTGTATAATTGATGTAGATATTTTTACTTCAGAACAAAATGAAAATCCAGTTTCTGAAAATAAAGCTTTTCCCTCAAAATCAAAACGGTTCACCTTCTGAAAATAAAAAGATTCTACTACTGTTATGTGTAACGACTGGGGTGGTTTCTTTTTGTCTAAAACAATGACTGAAGCGTTGCCGTGTGTAGTAAATGCACTTTTATTTTAGAAGAAGAAGTGAGCGTCTTGAAAATGGAGTTTTCTCCTAAAAGCAAGAAGGTTCTACTGAAGATAAAAAATCTTACCAATCATTATTGTTATTTTCAGGGAACTAGCGATTTTCCTGCTGAAATGATAATTAGAAACGTTGCCGTATGTAGTTGATGTACTTTTTCTTTAGAATGACCTGTACATCGAAATTTATGGTAGGCAGAACGTTCCTCAGAGAGCGGAAATTTTCCTAACTAAAATGATCATCGGGAACGTTGCCGTGTGTAATTGACGTATTTTTACCTTTAAACCAACAAGGTTTACCTTATGGAAATATAAAGTTTATGTTATGTATAGATTGGGTTTTTTCCTAGTCTAGAACAATGACTTGAAACGTTGCCGGGTGTGCTTTTACTGAAGAACAATTCATAGGCGAGCTTTTTCCTGAAAATAGAAAATTTTACATCCATTTATCTCCTGTTATTACTACAATTTTTGGGTCTAAGACTATAACTGGAAGCGTTGCCGTGTGTAGTCGATATACTTTACCTTTTAAACAGCCTATAAATCGAATTTGTTGCAAAATAAAATTTTCCTCTACAAACGGTGAACAAAGACGCTTACTCTTGCTGCTACAATAATTAAAATGATAATCAAAAACGTTGCCGTGTGTAGTTGATATATTTTTACTTTAAAATTAGAGTTTTCTCGGAGACAAAATTCTACTTCTTCTAGTTTCACTATTATTTGCAGAGAATTGAAGCTTAACCGGTCGAAACTGGTAAATGGAAACGTTGCCATGCATAATTAATGTGTGCCTGTATAAATTGTTGAAATGATGATGTTAGAATCGAGACATTGCTGCTGCAGTGGATGTACTTGTGTTCTGGAACGACATCTATGTCATGTTGCCGTTAAAACGACAAATTTTCCGGAACAATTTAAATTTCAGTCACATTATAAGACTTCATAGGCAAACACCAACGAATTCCATAGAGACTATCCTAACTTACTCATGACTTAGAGAGTTTAATTAACGTTCCAACTTAATCACGGAAGCTTGTCAAAACTTTAGTACTATAGTGGAGGTAAAACAGTCGTAATATCGTCGTCTACATGTCCCCCAAAAAAAAAAATTAAACACTTATAATAATCGTCCAGGAAAATCTAATTTTCGTTCGATAGAGCAGACTTGAAAAAGAAAAACGTTGATGTTAAACTAGTTTCGTAAATTATTAAAACAGTATCCAATATCAGTAATCTACTGCCGATCAATCATGCCAGATCTGATGACGTTCAAGTATAAGCTCATTTAACTAGAACCAATTTCCTGTTTAATCAATATCGGGATTTAAAAGACGACGATGCAATTCATCGAATTTGCTGTGAGAAATCCGCTGATAAAACGGGCGAATATTCATTCTCAATCTGACACTAGAAACGTTTCTATTTTATGGAGAAAACATATAAAATTTACAACACCTTACGACATTATCAACGATTCCCCGGTATACTCTCGAGTCGCACACAATAATCTGAACCGTTGGCGTGTTTTAATATAAAACTTGTGCACACTACATAAAACGCAAAATAATCGGATTGTTGGGCCAATTCTCGCATCTTAACTTCAAGACGTTTGTCGTCTTATCTGGTGGGTGGGAATATAATTTGCAAGTCTCTACAGTAACATCAACATTGTTGGAAAATGGTATAGAAACGAACAACGACTATTGTACGAATTGAATGCTACCCCCGATACGGTCTCTAGTGTACGATTTGTGGTGGAAGTTGAAGGGTTGGAAATGTAGCCGCGCACTATTTACAACAACCGACAGCTGATAATAATTGTCTTTCTAGAATAGCCGTGAAAAAAAAACCAGGCGGTTATAAAACGAACGATCTTTGGAAAACTTATTCCACAGTTCGGGAGATTTACAATCTTAAAATAATCGTAAATGCTGATAGAATCTGAAGTGGGATACGAGTTCTGGCAACAGATACATTCTTTATGGATGTCCGTTGTTGGACAATTTGCCTGAGGACGATTGATTTTGTGGAAATCCTCCGTGGCAACAACTTCAAATAACAAAACAAACTTTACATAACTTTGCCGTAAATAAACATAGGAAAAACCGGGCGGATCTTTTACTGTTACACAAATAAGTTAAATCCAATCATGTTGTTGTTGAACAAATTTAAACAAAACGAGATTACCTCGATCTTTGATAAAAATTCATAAAACTCTCTGTAGTGTAGTCGACTCAAAGTATTTCTGATAGATTTTCACTGGAAAGGCTTTTGTGAAATTCCGGCGTAACATATTTATAACGACCGTACCTGCATTATTATTATTATTATTGTCGTGCAAGAATGTGTCTTTGTTGAATTACACAATTTGAATCGTGAAAATCGTTTGGGTCGATCGCGTTGTACAATGACGGATTAAAGTCACTAATGGCTTTTACGGATCAAGTCGTAGGTCGAATTTTATCGATGCATTGTACTGCTACAACTCAATAAATATACGGTAATGTACCGGGTGTCCCAAAAAAGCACATATTTCGTACAGAAATCGACCACGTAATCCTTAATTTGATGAACAATTAGGATTTGGTCGTTATCCAGATTGATAAAAGCTTTATTGTAGTTCCCTATAGACTTTCTCTTGTTACAACCAAAAATCTCAGAAGTATTAGCTTAAGTAGCTATATTTTGACTACTGTTTCCTGAGCATATTTATCTTTGTTACTAATAGAAGTGAGCTACGGAAGCAAAAGTTCTCCCAGCTTGCTTTTATCGTGACGAAAAGCAACTGGGGAGGGCAGAGTGTAAGTCAAAGATCTCGTCAAAAATTTAAGTTAAAAAAAATGAGGCTCACCAAATGACAATATTTAAGGCAACTGTGAAATCACCCTCATCCTTGCCGGTTCTACATCCTTCACCTTTTGACCCTCTCTGAGGCTTTTTCTAACATAATCAAGCTTCACCCATTTGCAGTTAAAAAGCTTGAGATGCATTAGCTTATTTGCCTGTAAATATAAGACCTATTTTGCTACCAAAGTATCTTAGCTGCAAGTGCAAAAATTTAGAATAATGCTTTAAAGTGAATTTGAGTTTTACCTATACTAGGCCCGAAAGAATTTAGCCTTACAGGTCTCTAGAAGAGTTTTCTTTTCAGAAGTGCAATAAGTACGGAAGCAACTATCTCTTCTAGGCGTGCTTAGAGCTTTTCCCAAAGGATGGCAAGAGTACAGTGAAAGGCGTAAAGAGGTAAATTGTTTCTAAGCGTGTCGATGCTCTCAGACTTCACAACTCTACAACAAAACTTATCAAATCTTGCAAAAAGCCAAAGTTTTACCGTAAAAAAGGCACCAGAGTGATTAAGTTTAATCAAGTTATTGCCTAATTAAGGAAGCAATAATGGCCTTTATGTATCAACAGTAAGCGAAATTAGTAGTACTGAAAAACATACGACTTGCCTTTCAGATAAAGCTCACGCTTTTAGATACTATTAAAGTAATTGGAGTAATTGGTGGAATAAAAATCAAGAGAAAAGCGAGCCAAAGGCAGAAAACGAGATAGAAAGAGATTGGTGTGGAAATTGAAAGAATAAGTATAGCAGGAAATTACTGGACAAAGAAACAGAAGATGGAAAAAGAGCGATAAGAGTGTAAGTCAAAGATCTCGTCAAAATTTTAAGTGTAAGCTGCAAATGTCTGAAAACCTGCAAAAAATCGAGGCTCATCAAAGTTATTGGTGACAAATTTATTTCAAGCAATTGTGAAATCGCCCTCTTCCTTGCCTTGATTTTCCACATGCTACACCTTTTGGCCCTGCCTTAGCACTTGCAGTTAAGAAGCTTGAAATGTATTTGCCTATTTGCCTCTAAATATCAGACCTATTTTGCTACCAGCTAAATTTAGCTGCGAGTGCAAAAATTTATAATAGTGCCTTAAAGTTAATTTTAGTTTTGCTATCTCCTAGGGCAGTGTTTCCCAAACTTTCGACATATATGTACCCCTTCTATAATTTTCGTAACACTGTGTACCCGTCCTCAAAAAAATTCATATACTTTAATAATAATAATCATTATAATAAGTCGCTTGTTGCACCAGACGCAGCAAAAGCCCCGAGCCGCATGTACCCCTTCAAACTCTTCGCGTACCACACTTTGGGAAACACTGTCCTAGGGTAATAGTCCCAAAAAAATTTAGCCTTACAGGACTGCTGAAGAGTTTCTTTCAGAGATACAATGGCTACAGGAACAAATATCTATTCTAACCGTGCTTAGAAAAACATAAATAGACAAATTGTTTCTAGATGTCTGGATGTTCTGAAACTCCACAAATCTACAACAAATCTTGTAAAAAGCTAAATTTTTGCCGTAACTAAGGCAACAAAGTGATTAAAGTCTAGAAAAGTGTCACACCTTATTAGAACAACAGGACATTCTGACGTGGGGGGAAACAAGAGGGCCAACGCTTTGGCCGGCGCCGGCTCTTGCCATCCCTAAAACTCGTCAGAAAAGGTCTCTGGAGAAACAGACCTCTACATCCCACTTGAAGAAATGGAGAGAACTGGACTGCGTCAGTCTAGGATCTTCATTGAAGGGCCTAACGCTAGGCGCAGTCAAGATTTGCTGAGACTTCGCAGAAAAGATCTCAGAATAATTGTGAGACTGCTCACTGGACACTGTCCCATGAATTAGCACCTACGTTCGGCAACTAACATAAGCGATGACAAGATGTGTAGGGTGCGCTTAGAGGAGGAAGAGACTCCTCACCACGAACTCTGTGAGTGTCAAGCATTGGCTGGCCTCAGAGAACAACACCTGTGACGACGATTTTTGGAACCAGGAGACATTCGGAAAGCCGAACACGGCAGGCTACTGAGCTTCATTGGAGGATCAGAACAGCTGTGGTGCACACAATGGGCCAGGAGGACTCAGTGTGTGGCTCTCATATAGGGTCCCTCCTAGCAAAAAAAAAGTATAGAAAACATTTGTAGTCCTTTCTAGGACTTTCCAATTAAATCAAGCCATTGGATCAATATACGACGTGCCTTACAGATAAAGCTCAAGTTTTCAGATTCTATTAGAGTAATCGAGAGATAGATGGAAGCGGACAGCGGCCTAAAGATAGAAAACGACACACAAAGAGACTGGGAAGAAAATTAAAAGCAGAGGGATAGTGGTAAATTACCGGAAAAAGATACGGGAGATGGAAATAGAGCGACAAGTAGAGAAGAAAGTATAGATCATTTGAGTCCCGCGTCTGCATCCGGTACCGAAAAATTCTTATTGCGGCAAAACAGCAATCGAATAAAATTGAAACTAAGCAGATTTCGGCGACTTTTTGAAGTGAACTTCTTTAGCCAAGCCCTATGTAACGAAAATGCGTGACCCTCTGTCTAACAGACAGCTGAAAGGGAAAAGTGGGGGCGTTGCCAATTGCGTCGCTAGGTTCTAGAGTTGGTGATCGATATACAGCGCCCTCTGGAACGAAACTAAAATTTCAAGACTTACGGCGATTTATAATTTTTATATTTATAATATTAATTAATGGCGTTAAAAGCGCAGTGCCGAAAAATACAACTGCAGAACAAAAACGAGCCTTCAGGCAACGACAGAAAGAAAATAAACCAAGAAAAAAATGACTTCATCTCTAATCTAAGAAGTTTCACTTCTAACGAGCGGCATTCCACGCACTTCCAATTTTTTTTCAAACAATTACTGCTTCATTTCATTAATTTCATTACTTTCCACCTATTTCATTAGATAATTGAAATAATGAGCTCTCATTTTTTTTGTATTGATACAATTTTCAAAGTACACTTGCCATTAATGTTATCAAATCATTATTTATGCTATTAAGCAAATGAATTAGAAATTGGAATTTCCTATTAACGTAATTTCATTATTAAAAAGAAACCGTCAAAAGCTACAAATATTTACCATGTAAACTGTGTCGACAACGGATACAGATCGCAAATAATTATCAACGGTGCCATTTTTGCAAATTACTCAGAGACTATCGCCGGAAATTGCGATAATTACATGAGTAAACCAACTAAATACACCGCCAAGATGTCTTACATCACGTGACTTACGTTACCTTTTGTTGTATTATTGAATCGTTCCGTCGAGAGACACGCAAACCTATCAATTCGATCAAGAAATTAAATATGAATTAATAATGAATTATCGACTATTTAATAATTTGAAAGCTTCCAATATCGATTCGTTTGCTTAACGAACAGTCTTGAACAGTCCCATTGCAGCCGACGATGTGGTGGCGTAATCCACTAAATCTACACGATCTAATATCGCCAATTTGCCAAATATGGAAATATACAGGTTTACCGATTATCGAATACGAATCGAAACAGAAATACGAATTTGTCTATAAACATTCAAGATGGTCATTTTTTGTTATTATAGCGATTTGTGTGTCGGTGTATGTGCTCGCTTATCTGAACGTGTTCAGTTGGGATGGACATTTAACGGATATAATCGCTTCGAATATGTACCTGTGTATGGCAACGCAGAGTATTTGGGTTATTTTGATTATCAGATGGAAACGGTACGATATCCAAAAATTAATCAACGAATTTAAGCGGCTTGAAAACAGCGTCTACAACTTAACGAATGCAAGACTAAATTACAAGACAATCGTTAAGAAAACCCTAATTTTTCTAATATCAAAGTACGTAATCTTGGTAGTTTTGATCATCTTTGACCGCCCACCCGATATCACTTTAACAATCGGGATAGCTAGTAATTTGGCTTATTATAGTATATCTTTAATCGACTTTCACGTACACGTTCTCGAGTTTGTTTTGTGTAGAATTTTATTAGGATTGTACCGGTTGCAATTGGAGAATTTACAAAATTCGACAACACTCACGTATCATCAATTGTTGTCGATTTATTCCCAATTAAAGGAAAACTCAAAAAATATGGGACGTGTTTTTCAAGGATTTATCCTAGGAAAATGTTTTGGTGATGTGACATCGGCTGCTTGTGCTCTCTATTTCTTTGTTCAAGTTATTAATCGAACAAATTCCATCAATTATGACATCGTATTCAGCACCCTAATGACTGTGCAGGTTTTGTTTTATGATTTTCTACTCTTCAACGATTTCACCGCTTTTTTAGAACACGACGCCAAAATGGTTAAACGAATTATAAAAATTTTAGACAACCCAAATCGGCGTGCCAGCGATTATAAAGCGGTAAGTTGGAATTTTTTTACAAGATAATCGGAATTATTGCTGGTTTTAGACCGAATTGTTCCAGTTGAATATGAGATTGAATCCATTAAAATTTAGTGTTTGCGCTACGATACCTTTGGATAGAAGCCTATTTTATGCTGTACGTAAATTTTAAGGAATTTATTACAAAAATAACGGTATTATTTGCAGATCATTGCAGCTGTGACGACTCAAACGATCTATTTACTGCAGTTTAGACAGATGAGGAAATCTGATCCGACAGATACAGAGTAGTTTGAATAATGGAATTTTCTCACGACACGATTTTCAAGATTTTTTTGTGTGAATTCAAAACACTTTAATAAAGTAATTATAACAGTAATAAGTTTTATCATTCAAAAGACCTTTTGGAAGTCTAAGAACGAGAGCAGACACTCTTCGACTACGCCTAATTACTCTCAGATATACCAAAATATATTCGACGACTGCCTTCAGTTCTTTTCAACAGGCCATCAGAAGTATTTTTTCAAACATTTTGCATTTCGTTCCATCGAAAACTGTTTTCTTATACTGAAATCAAGAGATGAGCTTGTAAAAGTTAATTCTACGCTCCTAGTTTTGATAGCCTTTACTTTCAAAATAAATCAATTTAATAATCACAGAAAATAGAATTTGGTTTCTTAAATAAGTGTGGCAAAAAATATTGAAGAACTCCGACGCCTAGAGCAGATGTTGTGGATCATTTTTTTTATCCTAGTTCATCATTTAGGGGTGCGAATTAGCGAAACAAATTAGGCTTTGAGAGCAGTGTCCAATTAAAACAACTCGGTAGATGAAGAATTTTCCAGCCCGCTCCTTCTAAGTTTTCAATGTATCAACAAATACGGAGAACACGTCTATTTTTTGTAAACTTCATTTTTCTAACAAAAAAAAACAGAACTTTCAAAATTGTCATCTTTTTCAACAAAAAATGCAAGGTCTTGAATCATTCCAGGAAAAAAACACCGTTCTTTCCAAAATTCTGACTTTTGTCAGTGCAAATCAAAAAACACTTATTTGCATCGAAAAATAACGCTTGATTTCAACTTGGTTCGACAATACTCGATATTTCTCGACTTGATTGCGCCTTTATTACGGGTGAAGAAAAGTCAAAAGTAAATCGAAATGCCAGTCCGCTTGTATTGTACTTGACCGGATATCCCCGCAAATCACCCAATTTGACCTTATTTTCAACTGGTCTACTATTTGAAAAACTTTTTGAGAAATTTGAAGGTGCGTCGGCAAAAATTGCAAAAGTTATAAACAATTTAGTAAAATAAATGGGGGTTGGGTTTTTTGCAAATATCTTTGAAACTATTGAAGATATTCGAAATTTGAAAAAAAGATCCTTAAAGAAGAGGAAATGTTCTAAAAAAAATTTTACCTCTCGGAACTCTACCATTAATATTTAAAATTTTAATTTTGAGGCGAATATGACGCTAAAAGCGGGTGACACGGACTCTAAAATGGCAGATGTTGCCTAGACTAATTGTAATCAGGACCTGATTAGATTGCAACCAAGGCGAAAACAAGTCGAGTAATCTAGAGCGACCAATAGAAATCAAGTTGAAACCAAGCTTTCTTTCTCGAGTCGAGTAGCAATAAGAAAATGCATTGTTTCACAACTTAATTCTAAATTAATTCTGGTTCACAATCAGCAGAAGCTCAAAGCTTCTGCTGAAATATTTTCATAATAGTAATACAAAATAAAACACAACAACAATGTCTAAGAACTTTAAACAGTAATAATAATTGTGCATTAATACACAATTATGCGACTTTGTAATGAAGTCGAGACCTGATCGTATCGAACAACAAATTAATTGACTTCTATTTTCGACACAAATGAGTGACAAGCACTTGATAACCAATCTAATAACAGTAAAAGCTCCACATTTAGAAATTTACTAGATCAACAACAGATAACCATTAATTTAATAGTTTGATCTATTCAACGGATGATCAGTTGTTGAAAATCCGTTCAAATTACCTGCAACAACAATAGAAACGATGTTTTGGCAAAATCCAAAATGTATACGCGATTTAATTTCACCGATTTTCCAAATATGGAAGTACACAGGCCTGCCGGTAATCGTATTGAAATCAAATAGATTCATTTATAAAAATGCAATCTTCTCATTCCTATCAATTGCATTAATTTGTATTTCAACATATTTGTTTTATTATTTCAAACTATTACAATGGGATAGAAATGTCACAAAAATTGTTATGATGCACATATATTTAGTGCAAAATTTGGACAGTATCGCTATTATTTTGACGCTCTACACGAAACGCTACAATATTCTCAAATTAATCGATGAATTTGACGAGATTGAAAACGATTATGGAACAATTAAAACTACAATTAATCACAAGAGAATCGTTAAAAAGACCGTAATCTTTGTAATTATCGAATATGCGATTCTAATCGGTCTGTTCGTTTACGATTACCGACAGACCGTAAATTTTGTCATCTTAGATTTCCATTACTATATTGTAAGTCTTTTTGAATTCCATGGACAATTACTTGTATTTGTCGTATCGAAAATTGTAATCGAATTCTATCGGACATTATCGAAAATTTTGGAAATTCCAACAATTAGTATAACAAACCAACAATTATTGTCGATTTATTCGAAATTAAGACGCACCACATGCAATCTAGCTTCAATTTTTGGTCTGTTGATTCTGGTAAAATATAGCGCCGATTTACTTATATCAACGGCCGGCTTGTATTTCGTTATCGTCAGTTATAGCCGATCCGAATTCGATTTGTATATGGCCGTAATGAGTGGCATACAAAGTTTATTGATTTTACTGCATGATTTTTTGGTATTTGATGATTTTACCGTGATGTTGGATCAAGTAGGAGTAAGTAAATAATTTCGAGCAGTTTTCTATAAAATCGTTTATTTTTAGGATACGAAAATTGTTAAACAAATTACGAATCTATTAGGCAAGCGTTGTGGAAATTTGTGTGATTATAAACAAGTACGATTATGTGTTATATTAATTTTCGTCGAATATAAATTTGTGTTATTCTAGGTTGAATTGTTTCAATTAAATGTTAAAGTTAATCCGCTACAATTCAGTGTTTGTGGTATGTTTCTTTTGAATAGAAGTCTATGTTACTCTGTAAGTTTTGCAATACTGTCGCATATTATTAGTGGCTTATTTTATTATTTGCTCATGGATTTGTGAGTAAACTTGATAATTTCAGATGGTAGCTAGTGTGATTACTCAAACCGCATACCTGCTTCAATTTAAACAAATGGAAATGGTGTAGAAATAATGTAACAAAGATTGGGTACAGACACAACAAACGCTTATTGCTGTAAGCGCCGGTAGGTGTCAAGAATGAACAACATGTATTCAAATGGACTTATAACGTAGTAGCCGCTTGTCGCCGACCAGCGAGTCGGCAACAAAATGCAAACACAACAAAAGCGGCGTTTTCAAAAGCTTGTATACAGAGTCGAACTGAAAAAGATCAGAAATTTTAGACATAGTGTATTTTTAGCCCTTTAACTACCATATTAAATGATCGAATGTGTACAGGGGCGTCCAATTTTGGGGTCATTAAAAAAATAAAGGAATCCATCAATTTATTGAACTTCAAATGAAAATATTACTATTGATGCATTATAAAGATAAATGCGGCTCTGTATTTATTCCGATTAACAAGACAAAACAAAAACAATCTGTTACGTTGTGAGGTAAGAAGAAACTTTATAAGAAAGAAATCATGTGTCGACAACAGTATTCCTTAAATGATAAACAGCAGCGTTAAGCAGTGTTGCCATCTTATAATTTCTAGAAAGTTAATAGATTCAACTGGAATTATATTAGAGAAGAATTCTCATTTTCATGCAATATAGAAGAAGAAATTTCTACAAATTACTACTTTATTTATAAAAAAAACATTTAACATTCTAGAAAAAAGTTTTTTCTTAAATCATTACATAAAATTTAAATCATTAATTCTAATGAATTGTCACTAAATCTGGCACTAGTGGAATTATGTATGACGCTATCGGCCACTATGAATTACCGATCACTACTAACAACCGTGATCGACAAGCAATTTATAATGGTAATCCGCGTCTGTTGTTCAAAAAGAGATGAATCAGCATTTCCCATGTTAAAACATTTACTACCAGCGACTGCTCGACTTGAGCCGACTGACCTTGAGATGTTATTTTATTTGCAACTGTTCGCGTCAGCGTTTATTGTGTCTGTACCCATTTTAGCTTCTAAAATAATTAAATTTCAGTGGAAAGTAGATATTCAACAATTTAAACAAATCCACGAATTAATTATAAATTAAATAAACTGTAGAAATTGGGATTTCGAATCGCAAAATAAAGTTTGCTTTCAACTGCATTTCACAAAGTTTTATTGCTATTTAACTTAGTTTAAGTCCCGATTTCAACTGGGTTTTCGCAATAGTTTGAACTCTCTTTCGAGTATTGACCTTAGAACTCGAGAATGACGGAATTCTGCTCTAATTCTTTGGATAACATCCAGCTGCAAGCCAGTTGAGTACAAAACTAGCGCACGTGATATTTCGACTTGTTTTGGACATATCTACTCCGTAATCAATGCGAAATCAAGCTAGGAACGCTACTTTCAATTTCACTGTGTAAGTTCGAAAGTATTATGAAATCGCGTAGAGATTGAGTGTTATTTTCGATCGATTCGTGATTATTTCCGAACAATAGAGGAGAAAATTCATCAGAAAATTTGCAGACAAACTTAGAAATTACTGTTATCGTGACTCGCAAAATAACGCTTGATTTCGCTTGAATTGGATTGCGCTAAATAGTTTTAGTTTTGGTTTGAAATGCCGTCGGTTACACATCATTCTTCGTAGGCATTGGAAAATCAGTTTTTACGATTAAAATGCCCCAATATTTTGCTTCAACTTTTGGGAGGCGTCAAGGCGAAACCCAATTGAGTACAATGCGAGTGATTGTAATATTTCGACTTGCTCTCGGCTTATTTAGCTTGTAATCAATACTTGGTTATGTAAATACAAAAATATGAAGCAGATATCGGGCTTCATTTTCCGATTCGAGATTGTTTTCGAACAATAGATGGTAATTTCTACGATATATGGGGCGAATAAATTAACGATGATGATGCTTGAATTAAGCGCTGATGAATCAATTGAATTTTATTTTTAATTAAACTGGATCATTGTAGAGGTAGAAACGAACAATCCGTGTAATTTGAAAATTACCGGATATATAGCTTGAGGCTTAAGTGGTATAAAAAAAATCTGTATCCACCAAAACCTAACGTGTAAAACCTTTTATTGTCCAGCTTTTAAAGCACTAGATTTGGTCGTATTTGAAATATCACTAGAAAACTGGCTTACAGGAAACCTTCAGTCTCCGGCTGCGTTTTAGAATCTCTTACGAAATCTATATAATAAAAATATTTACCTTACTAAAAATACAAGTCTTAAGTCTCTGTTTTTCACCAAAATAAATGTATTAATAAGCTAAAACCTATCCTTAGGGCAACGGATAGAATTAGTGAGAACCTGCAAAAACTCTAATCTTTTATACTTCCAAAACAAACTCACAATTTCATGAAAGACAAAAATCATTGTTGACTGTAAAAATAGATAATTTCTGTAGTCAAAGAGAATTTTTTTTTTTAATCTACCGATACTATTTTAGATAACACCTTGCAAAGATCGCACGAAATGGTGGAGGCGCCGGGTGTAACTTTACATTCTGATTTGATCCAAAATAGATGAGAAGACAACCATTCTAAAAGCTCAAAATTTTGCCAAAAATTCACATTTGAAAACGAATATTGAGAGTATAGTTCGAATAAAAACCTAGATAGGATAAATCTGAACTGTTGCTTTGAGGGCAATTCAACAACTAATAAAAATCTTCAGCAGCTGCTTAAACGTTGTTGGTAATACCCACAGATTCCAATTAGCACCTGATATACATGATCAGGCGTATTTAGTTCGCACTGAATATTATCGAGGATGGTGCAACACTTTTATTTTTTCTTAATTTTTATCCATCTACAAAACATTGTAATTTTCTTTGCGCTTGTTCTGCTCATAGGAAAAACAACAGAAAACACCTGTATTTTTTAAATAATCTGAAAACACGCAAGAATCAAATCTGTCTGATAGTGTTTATGACCTTTTAATATCTAAACTCAGTTAGAATGTACTAGAAGCCTAAAGGCATAAGCAATGAAGTCTAAATTTAATCAGCCAAAGCAATAATTTTGAATTGTATTTATCAAAAACAGTTTACTACAAGAAACCGACAGGAGCCGATAAAATGGTGGATGCGCCGGGCTCTATCCTGCATTTTGCTTCTTTACGAAACAGGTAGACAAATAATCATTTCAAAAATGCTGAATTCCGCCGCGATTGCAGGATAATCTAAGTAAAAACTAAGAAACTGAGAGTCTTATAAATGACTGTGACTCTGAGAACCATTCAAAGATTAGGCTGCTTTGAATTAAGGAAAATTTATTTACGATTCGTAGAATTCTTCATAGACTTAGACACAGAGTTGTGGTGTGGCGTCTCAGCCTTCTTAACGGTATTTAACAATGCTAGAAAATTTTTCACCTGTGATACTTCAGAGGTTGGACATGGACATAAATGACTTGTGATTCCAGCAAGATGGAGGCACAAATCACACTGCTCGAGTGTGTATTCGGCGATTAAAACAGATGTTTCCAGGAAAATTGATTTCACGAGACGGCTTTAACGGATTTAATTGGTAGTCGAAGAGTTAAGACGAAACAGTAGACGAGAGATAAGAGCAATTAATGTAGATATGTTGCACCGTGTCATGCAACAATTTCCCAATCAACTCCAAGCATACCAAATATTAAATGGAACACATTTACTAAACGTAGTGTTTAAAATTTGAATATCAATAAAAACTGCACTATATGTTGAATTAATATATATCATGCTGATTCCTGTATTTGAATTAATAAAGTTACACTACTACGTTGAACATCGTCAATACCTGCTGACGGATTCTGTATAAATTGATTTTAATTTAAATTATTACAGTATAAAAAAGTTTAATATTTTAAAAGCTTTCTAATCATCAACAAATCAATCAACAATCATGTTTATGTTAATCTATTGATTGATTTGACCCAGAACTTGCATTATTAGTCTGTTGAGTTCTACAGTAAAAGAATGATTTGGAACCAACCACAGAATCTGAACGATTTAATCTTACCAGTTTTCCAAATATGGAAATATACCGGTTTGCCGATTATTCAATTAAATTCTGACCTAAAATTTGTGTATAAAAGTGCAAAACTCTCATTTTTATTAATAATACTAATGTGTTTAATATTTCCGTTTCATTACCCGAGAAATATAAACGATTTGGTCGCAACGGCTACAGGTTTGGGTAGATTATTGGAAACTATTTGCATTATCTTCGTAATTTATTTAAAACGATCTAAAATTTTGATATTGATTACTGATATAAAAGAAACCGAGAATTATATTAAAAAACTAACTGGAAGAAATCTAAATTATAAAAAATGTATTTGGAAAATCGTTTGTTATCTATTCGTTGGATATTTATGTTTGATAGTTGCATTTGTGAATCATGCTATTCGTGGCGGAATTGTAACTGAAAGGGCTTTACTTTACTATTGTCTATGTTTGATTGAACACCATTCACTTTTACTTTTATTCGTTTTATCGATAGTTTTAATCGACTTTAATCGGAACTTTTCAAAATATTTAGAAAATCCAACAATTACAACAAGTAAAGAATTATTATGGATTTATTCAAAATTAAAGCAAGATTCGGTAAATTTTCTACGCATATTTGAAACACTTATTTTAGCAAAATGTTGTTCTGATCTACTCTCATCTATAGCTGCCACCAATTTTTTATCCGTAAAATACATGCATACTGCTATGCGTATGCCTATAAGTATGATTGCACTTTTTATATACGTTTTATTCTGTAATTTTCTGCTTCTGAACAACTTCACAGTTATTAGTAATATTAATAACAATATTATTAAACAAATCCAATATCTATTGATTAATTCAAATCGAATTTCTCGACAATATAAAGACGTAAGTTGCTTATAATCTGAAGTGTAAAGATTAAAATTTGTTGCTTTTGTAGGTTGAATTGTTTCTGCTGAATGTTAAACTAAATCCTTTAAAATTCACAATATATGGCACGTTCGATTTAGGTAGAAATTTATTCTATTCAGTAAGTATTTCCTCTTTGTTACAATGTTTTTTTTTGCCAAATAAAATCAACCCCCTCGATTTTTTCCAAATTTTGTGAAGGTATTCTCTACTTTGATAAAAAAAATTGCCTGAAAGTTTGAGCTCTTAATATGCAGCCGTTTCGAAGTTATGAATTTATGAAATTTAAAAAAAAATTCAACTTTTCCATCAATTTTTTTGACGTAAAATACTTTTTTTTTAAATTGGTAAAATATAGGTTTTTGTACGAAAAATTCTCATCTTTTTAATAGTAATATTCGTTTTTTCATACACGCAACAGAAAACCTTTTAATATCCAATCAAAGTGAAAAAAGCGATTTTTCTCACAGTGCGGCGCGTGGTATATCAAATTCGATATTTTTTGTGAAATCTGGTAGTTTTGGAAAAAATCGGCAGGGATTGCTTCGTAAAAACGATTTTATTTGGTGGAATGACCTATGTAAATTTCTAGATAATAGCAACTGTTGCCGCTTACGACCTCTATCTTCTCCAATTCCATCAAGCTGAACACATTTTGGACATCACAAATGGTACGCTTTCCGTGTAGAAAATTGTCAAATCGTTTTAGAGAAGCAATTGATGATATTTTTGATTAAGAGTGCTGCACTGCAAAACACTAAATCTATTGATAGCAAAATATTAGAACACATTGAGGTACTATAGGAATGTTCTAACAAATGGAAGAATTGACAAGTGCACTGCGTTTTCTGTATGAAACCTGAATAAAGCACCTTTTAAGAGCAAGTCTTGTTTTAATCAATTTTTAAGCTACAAAATACTCTTATAGTTGTAACTTTAAATGAAGCTGGCCTATGATGACGACACGGAAAGTTTCGAACAGAATAAAACAATAAACTTTGTGGAAATCTATGTGATTGCAAACAATTACCTGTTTGTATTATTTTAATTTGACCGAATATAAATTTGTGTTATTCCCGGCTGAATAAACTGAAGAAATTATTGTTCCTTCGCGTTGCTTAATAAAGTTTGCTTTGAACTGTATTTCACACGGTTTTCTTGCCACTTAACTTGGTTTAAGTCTTGATTTAAACTGGTTTTGGACGTATCTATTCTGATTGAATTTGACTTGATGCTAAATAGTTTTCGCTTCAGTTTAAACTCTCTTTTAAGTAGATGTTGAGCTTAATAAGAAGTTGAGCACAGATCAAGTGCAAGTGATTTTTCGACTTATTTTGGACAAATCTAGTCCGTAATCAATGCGAAATCAAGTCAAGTAAATTTGTAAGTATTATGAAATCACATAGAAATTGAGTCTTACTTTTCGATTTGTGATCGTTTCCTGTCAACAGAGTAGAAAATTCATCAGAAATTTTGCAGACAAACTTAAAAATTATTATTATCTCGAGTCGCATAATAAAATCTGGTTTTACCCAAACATCACACTCTTATTTAACTTGATTTAACGGTGCTAATAGTTGTCGCCTTGATTTGAAATGTCGTCGTTCTTCGTATACAGCGAAAAATTAGTTTTTACGTTTGATATTCCACAATGTTCTGCTTTAACTTTTGGAAAAGCATGTGATATTGTGACTTGCTTGTAATCAATACTTGGTTGTCTAAATGCAATAATATAGAACCAAACAGAAATCAAGCCTTATCTTTCGCTTCGAGATTGTGTCCGAACAATAGAGAGAAATTTCTATGATATGTGAGGCATATAAATTAACAATAATGATGCTTGAATTAGCGCTGAATACTAGCTGGTGAATCAATTAAATTTTATTTTTAATTCAATCATTGTAGAGGTAGCAATCTTATTATTTCACGAGAACCGAACAATACGTGTAATTTGAAAATTACCGTGTATAGCTCGAGGCTTAAATGGAATCCACCGAAACCTACTACGTAGAACCTTTTATTGTCCAGCTTTTAAAATATTACATTTGGTCGTTTTTGAGATATCACGAGGAAACTCGCTTACAGGAAATCTTGAGAATCCGCCCGCGTTTTAGAATCGCTTTGGAAATCTGTATAATAAAAATACTTGCATGACTAAAAATATAGCCTTTAATCTCTTTATTTCAAGAAAAATCTAAAACCTTCTCCTTAGAGTAACGGTCTTTTAGATTTCTAACACAAACTCGGAACTTCATTGATGAGATTAAAAATAGATAATTTCGGTAGTCAAAGGCAGAATGTTTTGTATAGAGCCAACTTTTAATTTACCGAGACTATTTTAGATAACACCTGAGAATATTGAAAAGGTCACTCGAAATGGTGGAGGCGCCGGGTGCAATTTTGCATTCTGATTTGTTGCGAAGTAGATATGAAGACAATCATTCTATAAGCTCAAGATTCTGCTAAAAATTAACATTTAACAACGAATCTTGAGAGGATGGTTCGAACAAAAACTTAGATCCGAGAAATCTGAATGGTACGTTTGAGAGTGATTCAACCAGCAATAAAAGGTTTCAACTGTTGCTTAAGCGTTATTGGAAATTACAGAATGCATTGGGGAGATTAATCGTCAAAATAGCTCTCCATTTTACAGATGCACATTGAGTTATTGGAAATCATGACACATAACAAGTGTATAGAAGCGGAAGCAACTTGTTAAACTAAATAATCCAATTTACAATTTTATATCAATTATAGAGGACAAACAATGTTTTTCAAGATTTTCATCTAGCTTCTCGAAAGCACTCTTTTTCGCTTCTAAATGTTAAATTATGTAGAATTTGATTGACAAAAGTCGAAAGTTAATTAGCTGAATTCCTCAATTCTAGAACGTACCAGAAATCTAGATTTAGTTATTGTAAAGCTTACGTTTGGTATTTATCTACAACAAGAGACTGCGACAGAAGAATGTTGAAATGGTGGAGGCGCCGGGCGCAACGGTTTAAGTTGATTTTTTTCACAATAGACAGACAAACAATGCAAAAACGCTGGATTTAACCAAGATAAAGTATTTCCAATAATTACTGCTGGGTTTGAATTGAGGAAACTACATTTATTACTCATAGCTTTTGTTGTTCTAAATAGATCTAGAATATGTCAATTATTTTTACATTCAATTCCATCACATAATTATGGAAATGAAAAGCTCTTGAATAGAAGCTTTTTACTCATCAACCAACAATAATATTTATTACATTATATTGATTAATTTGACCTACAAACTTAACAGTGTTTTCAGTTCTACTGTAGAAGAATGATCTGGAATAAACCACAAGATCTAAACGCTTTAATCTTGTCGGTTTTCCAAATATGGAAATATACAGGTTTACCGATTATGCAATTGAATTCTGACCGAAAATTTGTGTACAAAAGTGCAACAACTTCACTTTTATTAATAATACTAATAAGTGCATTTATACCGTTTTATTACACGAAAACAATGAAATATTGGGTGTTCACATATGTGTCTTTGCTTAAATCATTGGAAATTATTTGTAATATTTTCGTAATTCATTCAAAACGAGCTGCAATTTCGATGTTGATTAGAGAAATGCAAGATACCGAGAATGATATCAATAATGTAACTGGAAGAAATGTCATTTATCAGAAATTTGTTTGGAAAATAGTTTGTTATCAATTATTGGCGTATTTATCGTTGCTAATTGTATGTCTGAATGAAATAATTCGTTTTAAACCTGGGATTAAAGATGCTGTATTCTTCACTTGTGTAACTCTAATTGGGCACCATACACATCTACTTTTATTCGTTTTATCGATAGTTTTAATCGATTTTAATCGGAAATTTTCAAAATATTTAGAAAATCCAATTGCAACAACTAAACAATTATTCATGATTTATTCAAAATTAAAGCAAAATTCGTTAAATCTTCTACGGACATTTGAGACGCTGATTTTAGCAAAATGCTACTCTGATCTATTCACATCTATAAGTGCAGTGTCTCTTTTGTTCGACGAATATATAATACATACTGATACGGATATATCAATAAGCATGATTGTATTATTGATATATACATTACTAAATAATTTTCTTCTTATGAACAACCTTTCAATTATAAATAATATTGATGGTAAAATTATTAAGAAAATCATGCAAATATTGACTACTTCGCAATATACGGAGGTAAGTGGATTGTAGTTTTCTGATTGCTAAACATTAGAATCTCGTTTCTCATATAGATTCAACTTTTTCTGCTGAACGTTGACGTAAATCCTTTAAAATTTAAAGTTTTCCGTATATTTGATTTAGGCAGAAGCTTATTCTACTCTGTAAGTATTTCCTATTTAATTTCTGTATTTTTTCCTTAATAATTATATGCATATTTCTAGATGTTAATCTCTATCGTGACTTATGGAGTCGCTTTCTTTAAATTCTATGAAGAGAACCGCATGCTCCGTGGTAAAAATCGTACTAATACTATATAGTGGAGGGCTATATCATTTTATAGAAGAAAATGATTGCAACTATTCTATAAAAATGTAAATTATCGGACAATTAGAGTTAACCCTTAATTTTTTGCTCCGAAATATCATCCTTTTAAAAAGGTTCTAGATTGTTTTGAACAAAGTGATTTTTGTAACTCTGTTTCCATGCGAATATTTCTGAAGGCAAATACTATAATTACATGTATTTTTTTGATATTTTTTCTTCTTTTAGCGTATACTTATGTAAACTAAAGACAGCTTTATTGATGTAGGTATTCTTGAAAAGCAGTCGAACAAAATTGAGCACAATCTAGGATTTGTCACTGTTAATATTCTTATGTTACGTTGACGCACTTCAGAAAATACAAATAGACAGAAAGGCGCAACAGCATTAGTGTGTTTTCTGTATGAAATCTAAATAAAGCACTTTTCACGGAAATGTCCTGTTGCTTCGATTACCTTGAGTCAATTAGTAATCAAACTCAACAATTTTTAAATTCGAGAAGCTCTTGTTGTACTTTTAATTAAGCTATTTTACCTACGACTTCTATACAGAATTGCCTGTTGGAGAGACAATCAAAATCTCTTTAATTGTAAGATTGAAACCCAGAACCTGTATTTGAAAGATAACTCTGAATTGTATTTAATTTGAATTGAAGACATCAATAAATTAATTTCCGCTTAATTTATTTTATTATATTATAATTGTGAAAGCTTTATAAAATGTTGCGTTGATCTATTCACATCAACATTTTCATTATATTTTTTATACGGCGCCATGATATGGCTATCAATCTTAACAGTACTGTGATCATATTGTATACCATACTCATCTTCAACGATTTCACTATCATTCTGGATCTTAATAACAAAATCATTAAACAAATCACGGATGTATTAAGCACATCTAATAAATATAAAGAAGTAAGAGGTTTTGTCATCTTTCAGAATTTATAAGAATTGATGATTTTGTTTATACTTCCAGGTCGAATTGTTTCAAATCAACGTTAAACTAAACCCTTTGAAATTGCAAATTTATGGAACATTTCCTTTGGATAGCAGCCTATTATATACAGTCAGTAGTTGCTTTATTTTGTATAAAGTATCAACTTTTTAAATATGTTTCATTTCAGATGGTAGCTACAATAGCTACTCTAACAGTGTATTTGGTTCAATTTAAGCAGGCGGAAATAATTTTTCGTATTAAGAATAACACTCATACATCCTAAAGTTTTGTACCTTTTCACAAATCAAAGTCACTGTTTTGCTTCTTGCTACTTTTAATTACAGAGTGTTTGAATTGTTGCATTTCACACCTGCACAAAATCTGATTGTAATTGTCTAAAGTAATAAATTTATTCTGAAGAAGGAAAGGTTTTTGTGCTTTCATCTTCCAAATTCTACTTTCTACTTAAATACTACTAAAATTAGTGTTAAAGGAAGAAATAAGATTGATGCCAACTTTGTTATAGCTCTAATACCGTGATTTCAGCATCTGTACAAATATTTCGGCTCTATTTTGCCATATTCAGAGCTTGAGGCTCTAGAAATAGTCAGAGTCGATCAAAAGTGCAGTAACATGATAACAATTAGGTTCAAATAATTAACAATAAGATACTTTCTTGTGGATCACGAAATAGTGCAGCCTCCCTAAAACTTGAGAAAACAGTCACCTGCTAAGCGCCAAAACTGCAAGTTTCATTGTTGCCAATAGAATCATTACTGCAACAAAAGAAGCTAGCTAATAAGTGGCAAATGCTTCGTAAAATTCGTTAGGAACGAGATTTTACAAGGAAATTAAACTACTCTATTAAAAAAAAATCGACTTAACTGCCTTTAATTTTTGCAAGTTTTCGCCAAAAATTCTTGAATTATGTTTTAACGACAATAATTATAACATTTGAATAAAGGAACAATCGCAAAAGGAACAATCGCATTTACCGTTAATACAAGAACCAGAGTAACTCGGATGATTGCTTTTGGATTCCAATCTACAAAAACTTGGGGTATATGTGTTTCAAGCAAAACGGAAATAAAAAATTATTCTAAAGAAGGAAAGGTTTTTATGTTTCCAACTTTCAAACTCTACTTTCTATTTAAGAATTGAAGCAATACTTTAAGTTTAATGATAACTTTCTTACAGCTCGAATACCGTGACAAATATTTAAGTTTAAGCTCTATTTAAATCCACAAGCTTGAAGCTTAAAAATTATTGTGAAATATTAGGAAAAAAAGTGTTATTTTTCTGACTAAATGTTAGAAACAGATTACGTAAATGAAGACAAGTAATCTGTAAAAGAATAATCTACTTCTTCAGCGATTGATTTGGAGTCGATAAAAATACGCCTCATTAGAGTGAGCCAGAATGACTAACCTATCGAATTTACGGTCTCAAAGGGCCTATATGTTGAAAAAAAAATTGTCCCATTAGGAAAAATTTTTAGCTCGATTTTAAAATGTGTCGGTAATCATTTGAAATTTCCTATTTCAATAACATGCAAAAAAAATTTGTCCATTAAAAATGCTACAACTTTTGAACTGTTTCAGATAAAAACTTTATCCTGGCGTATTCTTGTAGGGCATTAAATTCTCTAAAAAGATGTTTTAAAGTTAAGCTTTTGACTTAAAAATTAATATACTTACAGGCTATGAAAAATAGATATGTTTTTTTCAACATTCATAGTCCGTAAGTATATGAATTTTTGAGTTAAGAAACCAACATCTTTTTAGAGAATTTAATGCCCTATAAGAATATGTCTGGATAAAACTTTGATCTCAAACGGTTCAAAAGTTATAGCATTTTTTATTGAATATTTCCATAATAGCTTTAAACTAAAAATTTCTGTTTTTCATGAACTTTCATAGCCCGTAAGCGTATGAATTTTTGAGTTAAAAAAATCGACTCTGAAGTATTGTTTGGAGAATTTAATGCCCTACAAGAATATGTCTGGATAAAATTTTATCTCAAACGGTTCAAAAGTTATAGCATTTTTATGAAAATTTCCATAATAGCGTAAACTAAACATATGTTTTTCATCAGTTTCATCGCCCGTAAATATGAATTTTAGGTGAAAAAATCGACTCTGAAGTATTTTTTGGAAGATTTATGCCCTACAGAATATCGGAAAAATTTTATCTCAAACGGTCAAAAGTAAGCATTTTCAATTAAAATTGAGCTAAAAATGTTTTTCAATGGAAGAATTTTTCTCAACATACAGGCCCTTTTGAGACCATAAATTCGATAGATTAGTCATTTTGGTTTTGGCTCGCCCTAAGGCCTCATATATATTCAATTCCAAAAAGAGGCTCAATTTCCTTTGAAAATCGTTAATCAGTACACTTTTTCGCTTATTATTTGAAGCATTTCTGGAAGATGTTAAGCAAATCTTATTCCTTGAATGTTTTCCCAATTCAGGAGCATCCTAATAATTTGTAAGCGTTTGCAGTCGACTCCCAACACCAAATACTATCGTATAATTTAAGTATGAGGCAATAAATCATCTCAGTATCAAAAAAGAACCTTTCGTTTGAAACATTTCTCTCTTTTATTGACTGTAGCCTAAAAATTCTTTTCATCAACAAGTTCTTCCGACGATAACCTCCTTTTTTTGGGTTTTCTCCATATGTCGGGCCATTCCGAATCACTAAATGGCTTGATAAAGGCCGATAAAAGTAGCGCCTTGAAAAATACAGAAATCATTTGACTACAAGAATAAGCTTTACTTACTAGTGCTAAAAATATCACGTTACCGTAGCGATATTAGTATATACAATCGTTTTAACGATTAATACTGGAAAAATTACATTTTCTATATAGAAACATACTATCCAATTTATTAAAAGCTTTCCACTGGAAATGCATAAAACAACAAACAATAAAACATAAACTAAAATATTGATCAAGTTCACCTTTCAAACTTGTTACATCAAGTCATTGGAAAGTATGCGTTGGAAAAAGCCAGACAATTTCCACGACTTAGTGTTAACAGTTTTCCAAATATGGAAATATACAGGTTTGCCAATAATTCAGTTAAATTCAAATCGAAAATTCATATATAAAAATGCAATAATTTCATTTTTTTTGGTCATAACGATCTACGTTGTCACATATCTGATTATACAATTTCACTTACTGAAAGATATACAAATCGATTTTAAAAAGATTGTTGGTCTTGTTATGTTTGTGCTTCAAGTATTTGAGAATATGACCATAGTTTTGATAGTGTATGCAAAACGGCACAGGATTCTGAATTTGATCGATCAACTTCAAGAAACTGAAGGTTACATCAAACGATTGTTGAATGAACAAATTAATTACAAGAGAATTACTAATAAAATAATCGTTTTTCTGTTATTCAACTATTCGGCTTTGTTAAGTGCCTTCGTTTTCGACTGTTTAATGGAAGGAAGTGATGTTCTGTCGAATTCCTTGCAGTACGGAACTAGTATCGTCCAATTCCATGTACATTTTTTGCTATTTGTTTCGGCGAGAATTCTAATAGAATTTTATCAAATATTTGCAACAAATCTAGCAGTTTCAACAACACTAACAAATCAACAATTATTATCGATCTATTCGCAATTAAAACGACTCTCAACAAGTCTGATACGTGCATTTGAAGCATTTATCCTAGTAAAGTGTTGTAGTGATCTACTTATGTGCTCGGGAAGTTCATATTATACGATCGTCAGCTATCGATATTCAAAGATTTGTACATATATGGCAGCATTTAGTGTTGTTTTGACTTCACATATTTTTCTCTATGATTTTCTACTAGTCTCCGATTTCGCTACGATTCTCGATCAGGTAAAACAAATCACAACAACTCACAAATGGCTCTTATAACCGTTACATACTTCTAGGATTCCAGCATTATTAAGCTTATCACAAATATTTTCAGCAACCCAAACCGCACCTCCAATAGATATAAAGAAGTACCTAACAAATTGATGTTATTTTGATTTCGTTATAATTTGAGCATTTTTTTCAGGTAGAATTATTCCAGTTGAATGTTAGATTGAATCCGGTAAGGTTCCGAGTTTATGGGATGTTTGCAGTGGATAAAAGTCTCTTCTATTCGGTAAATTACAATTTTATTAGAAGTTTGAATATATAATTGTATTTTTGTAGATGATTGCTGCTACTGTAACGTACACAATATATCTGTTGCAATTTAAACAAATCGTGGAGAATTAGACGACCAATCAATGTTGTTTTTTGTGTAGAAATAGCCAATAAATTTGCTTTTGTCACTTAGTTTTGCTTTAAACTGCGACCAAAACTACCGCAATGCTTCAAGTTTGTCGGGAGATTCAGCGAAATGGACACAACTTCTGGCATTCTAGACATGCGCATTTTGTTTTTGAATTTTATTATTTATCTATACAAACAGACACATTTCGAATTTACACAATAACCGAATTGTGGAGGATGCGGTTTTTGATCACAACAAACGTCGCATTGTCGATGGTTACTACATGTCTTTATTTCACAGTCTGGACGTATCGAACGAATAGATTTTGAGTCGACTAAAAAACCACCTTGTAAGAAATAGAGTCATATAATTGCCTCTCTAAAATGATTACCTTTTTCTTGTTCAAAAGTGGACGCAGTTGCTGTCAATACACAGAAAGCAGCAATTAAGGCGAATAAAATGATTGTTTTCATTTTGTTGACGAATCGGATTATTCAATCGACTTCTTTAAACTGTTCTATTGGATTTGATTGGTGGCTTTTATAGTCGAATCAAGAGTACAGTAATTTTTTTGAGGCTATTATTGATGGAAAAGGGGATTTACTAGACGATTGGGTGATTATTACGTTGCTTGATTGATTAGTCATAGTTTAAACAGAGTTTATTTGAAACGAAATAAAAATTTTATTATTTATTATCTTTATACGTGATACATAAAAAATAACAGCAATAAAAATGTTAAAGTAATTAAAGATGTTTATTAGTTGTTATCTAAGTCATGCTAAATTTTCCCAAATTATTTCATTTTGTTGTTTATGCAAAAATAGACAAATGTCGAGTTCAAGTCATAAGAGTAGAAATAAGCAATTACAACAGACAAAAGATCAATTTAGATTTAGTTTATAGTCTTTAGAAAGATTCTACGTTGCTCTAAACAATGTTATCCCGAAATCAAAGATCCTTGTAAAGCTAAGCAATAATTATCAAAACTATCAAGAAGAGTGTTCGTTAAAATTCGTTATTAAGAATCTACCTTTGATATTTCAAAGTTTTGATGTTCTGGCACCAATTTCGGCCGAACACTCAAATTATTCGTCTCAAGAGAGAGATAAGAAAAGGGACCTTCCCCATGCATGCGCGAAAAGCAACTCCAATCAACAGCATAAAGTTAAAGGATAAAGCAAAACTCAACTAAGGACTCATTCGAATCAATAACGTTTAGAAAACTCAAAAAGAATTAAGGTTTGTATCTCATATAGGTTCAATTATTTAGGCTAAACTTAAATCAAATCCTTTAGAGTACAGGGTGGACCATTTTCGATGGTTTTGCAGGGTATCTCCTATAAGGAGAGCTCGTACAGAATAATGGATAGCACATTCCTGTCCTACTTTTTCCTGACTAGTCAGATGGTGCAATTAGATTTTTGCTATGTTCTTTTGTTTTCGAGTTATGGCCGTTTTTTCACTTTTTTGCGATTTCTAAGATGCCTTATATCTCGTAGGCTTTCAAAAAAGTTGACGGTTTTCCCACAGTTTCTAGTGTGGTTTTTAAAGCTGATTCTATTTAGCTAATTATATTTTCTCTAGCTCTCACCGTTTTTGAAATATAACACAAACTTATGTTTTTTTAAATGGAACCTATATTTAATTTATCGCTCATTAAATTGCTTATTTTTTTCTGATTTCGAATATATATACTTTGATATAGTTATTATCAAAAATGCGGGAGTTATTTTGAAAATTTCGATTTCGCAAGTAGTGATTACAAAAATTATACTCGAAAGGACTTTAGAGTGCCATGAAACAAATTTTACCTATAGACCTTTTCATCATAAATTTTTTTGTGCGCATGCGTCAGATTCAGCCATCTTTTTCGTACAGTTTTTCGAAATAAGCACGTTAAAATACCCGTGTATGAATAATTAAAGTCAACAAATATTAAATAAATTATATTCATTCAAATCAAAGTAAGAAAAAATAAAGAAATAAGTGTATTAATTGGAAAATAAATCTTTTCGGTCGAATATAATAATGTTATCTCTACAAAAAGGAGCAACGAGACAGTGTTGTTATGGAGAATGTAAGAGTGATACACGGTATAAATCATCATTTAAAGGGAATACATATTATTTTATCAATTTTTGATTTACTTTTTAATTGGAATATAATTATAATTATTATTTGTTTTTATTTTTTTTATAATACATAATTACTGGTACACCTTACTCTCAATTAGGTCACCTTTTTCCCCTTTTTGTGGACGTCTATGACATTTCAACCACATTTTTAATTATTCACAAATTATGTGCTTTCACAAAGTTATCAATCAGTGAAACACCATCCATGATTTTCTCGAATAAATGATTTGTTTGTACAGATAATATTGCTTTTACATACATTGTTGATCAAAACTGTACGAAACTTTTGAATTGCCGCCATTTCAATATGGCGACTGCGCTTGCGCACATCACACGGTGAAAAGGTCTATTGCAAAATACGAAAACAAAAGAATAAATAAATAGCAACCAAAATAATAGTTCGTTGACAAGCTAAAAAACGATTGTTTCATAGCACTCTAAAGTCTTTTCGAATATGATTTTAGGAATGTTTCCCTTCGAAATCGAAATTTTTCAAATAACTCTCACATTTTTGAAAATAACTATAGCAAACCACATATATTTGAAATCAGAAAAAAATAAGCAATTTAATGAGCGATAAATTAAATATAGGTTCTATTTAAAAGAACACAGGTTTGTGTTATATTTCAAAAACGGTGAAAGCTAGAGAAAATATAATTAGCTAAATAGAATCAGCTTTAAAAACTACACTATAAACTGTGGAAAAAACGTCAACTTTTTTGAAAGCCTACGAGATATAAGGCATTTTTGAAATCGCAAAAAAGTGAAAAACCGGAAATAACTTGAAAACAAAAGAACATAGCAAAAATCTAATTGCACCATCTGACTAGTCAGGAAAAAGTAGGACAGGAATGTACTATCCATTATTCTGTACGAGCTCTCCTTATAGGAGATACCCTGCAAAACCATCGAAAATGGTCCACCCTGTACATAGTATTCGGCAAGTTTAATTTAGGCATTGTATAAAAATTTTATAGCCTTCTTGTTGTTTATGTAGACGCCGTATAATGCTTCAGAATAGCTTGAAACATTTTGTGCAGCATTTTATACAGCAGGTGTGAGTGCATCATTATCCCAAAAGGATTGAAATCTTATTCACAGGTATATCTAAAGTTTCGGTTTCTCTCAAAGTTGACATTTCCTGGCTCTGTAGTGAGTATTCTTATTGTTGTGCTTTTGACAAAGATGCCTTGTCTAACATTTTTATAACACTGAAAGCCTCGAAAGGCATAGAACCTAGAACCAGAAGGATATTCTCTTTATTACTTCTAATTTGAATTAAAGACATCCATAGAATTAATCAATAAATTAATTTCAGCTTAATTTAATAGTAGCATTGAAATTGGAAAATGTTATTCTTGTAAAAGCTTTCTATTCATCAACTGACTAACAAACTAAATAAATAAACAAACACTAAAGAATTCAATATATTGATTAGCGAATAGAAACGTCTCATTAGTGTTTTAAAATCCATCGAAGAAAGATGTTTTGGAATAATCCACAAAATCTTGACGATCTAGTGTCATTAATTTTCCAAATATGGAAATACACCGGTTTGCCGATAATCGAATTGAAATCTAATCGAAAATTTGTGTACAAAAGTGCAACAATCTCCTGGTTACTAGCAATAATACTGTGTATTCCAATACTTCAGTATGATTTTCAAAGTGATGTAACACATTTAGTAATCCGATATACGGGAACAGTTAAAATATTGGAGTCCGGTTGTATAATCTTAATAATCTATTTAAAACGACACAATATTTTGGATGTAATTGTTCAACAACAAGAGATTGAGAATGATATCAGCGAAATGATCAAACAGAAACTTGATTACAAAGGATTGATAAAGAAGTTCATATGCTTCGTATTGATTGAGTATTTATGTTTGATAATTGTATTCAGCGTCGCAATTTGGCCTCTTCGTAATATTTACTTGTGTATATTTTACCCTTATGAAGATCTCATTTGTTTCCATATGCATTTACTTTTATTTGTTCTATCGAGAATTTTAATTGGATTTTATCAGAAATTTTCAGAACATTTAGCACATCCAATAACGACAACAAATCAACCATTATTATCCATGTACTCGAAACTAAAAGAAAATGCACAGAATCTTGTACGTACATTTCAAATGTTTATTTTAATAAAATGTTGCATTGATCTATTAACGGTAACGTTTGGATTGTATTTCATATCTGAACGTGATGAAGTTAGCATGACGTTACAGTTTAACGGTACTGTCGTTATTTTTTACACTATTCTCTACGATTGTCTCCTCTTCAACGATTTCACTAACATTTTGGATCTTAATAAAAAAATCATTAAGCAAATTACTCAAATATTAAGCACATCTAATAAATATAAAGAGGTAAGAGATTTTGTCATATTTCAGAATTTATAATTATTGATGATTTTGTTTATACTTCCAGGTCGAATTGTTTCAAATCAACGTTAAACTAAATCCTTTGAAATTGCAAATTTATGGAACGTTTCCTTTGGATAGAAGCCTATTATATTCAGTCAGTATTAACGTTATTTTGTATAAAGTATCAACTTTTTAAATATGTTTCATTTTTAGATGGTAGCTACAATAGCAACTCTAACAGTGTATTTGGTTCAATTTAAGCAGGCGGAAATGATTTTTCGCATTAAGAATAACACTCATACGTCCTAAAGTTTTGTAACTTTTCACAAATCAAAATCACTGTTTTGCTTCTTGCTATTTTTAATTACAAAATGTTTGAATTGTTGTATTTCACACCTGCACAAAATCTGATTATAATTGTCTAAAGTAATAAATTTATTCTGAAGAAGGAAAGGGTTTTGTGCCTTCATCTTTCAAACTCTACTTTCTATTTAAACATTACTAAAATTAGAATTGAAGCAAGAACTAGGTTTGACGCTAGTTTCCTTAAAACTCTAATACTGTAATTTAATGATTTGTACAAGCATTTGACCTACATTTTGTAATATTCTGAGTATAAGGCTCAAAAGATAGAGAGAATGGATCAAACAAGCAAGATCTTATAACCCAAAAATTTCAATTGTGTGATGGAGCACTGGCGCTACGATGAAATATTAGAAAAAAGTGTTATTTTTACAATCAAATCAGATTGTGTAAATAAAAACTAATAACCTGTAGAATTATATACAACTTCACAGTTCTGTAGGAAGTTTCAGCGAGACAAAGACGATTTCTAATACTTTAGGCATGCGCGCGGGAGTCGCTAATTAGTAACTTACTTATTTATCTTTGAATTTAACTATTTATCTATACAAACAGACACACTTCGATCTTACGCAATAACCAAATTGTGGAGGACAACGTTAGGTACTGATCGCAACAAACATCGCATTGTTGGTGGGTATTACATATCTTTATTTCACAGTCTGAATGTATCGAACGAATAGTTCTTGAGTAAACTAGAATATCGAAATAAGGAGAGGTGTCAGACAAGGATCCATATGATCACCTATCCTATTTAATATCATTGGGACCGACACGATTTCTTTTCTATTCTATTTTGGGATCCAAAACTCCTATATAGTCTCGAAATTACTCATTAAGAACCAATTACCTACAATGAATTTGATACGGAAATAATATTTTTCTTTTACAAACTTCTCATTTGCTGCTCAAAAATAAATAAAGCTTCTTGGGGATCAATAACCTATTCATTGTTAAGCAAAGCCTACGTAAAATTAATATTGAGATCACACGCTGCCATGACTATCGTGAATGAACAAAAATTTCGACGTTAAACTGGTTTCAGATCAAAGACGTAACAATTCATCGTGCAGAATGGTGGAGGCGCCGGGCAAATCGCACTTTCGTATATTTCTTTGACTAGCAAATGAGAAATTTTTAAAAGAAAAAAATAATGTAGTTCAATTTCATTTGCAATATTGATTGCAGGTAATTGTTTTCCTCATATTGAGCCATTTTCTAGTCCTTATGTGATATTTTGGCACTTCCAAAACAGCTAGAAAGAAAACCGTATCAGTCAGTTGAAGTATAGACATTGTAGTATAATTTCTTTAGATACTTTTCCATTGCAATTCATAAACAAACGAGATATTTGAGGTGGAACACGTAGCTGGGACATCCTGTATTTATTGTAATTTGTACTTAATACCGATAATGAAACGGCAGTTGTAGCCTTTTAAGACAAGTTTAAAAATTATATATAATTCGAAAATTCGCCCTTGTAGCCTAAAGTACAATAATTAAATTTGGATGATTGGCTTTTGGATTATAATAAGAAACGTTTCGTAAAAGTCAGTTGAAGCCAATAACATCGAGAACAACATAGTCTAACGGAAAACAGTTCACAGTTTTCAGTATTTTCAGTAATAAGTGTCTTCATGCTTAATTCGGAATAAAAAATAATTCATTTAAATTTACAACACAACATTCTAAAACTGTCTCTTCCGATTGTACTTTTGCAAGTTGATATAGTTGCTTTCCCTTTTACACTTCAACCATCCCTTTTCAACATCTGTGCATCTCACCGGCCACCCTATTTTGGTATAACTATATCGTCTTTCAAAAAAAAAAAAGTCTTGTTGCTTCAACTGCACTTCATGTGGCACACTTAATAAAACTTTCGTTTTTGTGCTTTGAACAAAGGTACCTTGCCTAACATTTTTATCACACTAAAAGCCTCGAAAGGTATAGGAGTATAGAACCCAGAACCAGAAAGATATTATCTTTATTATATTTAATTTGAATTAAAGACATCAACAGAATTAATCAATAATTTAATTTATTATTGTAAGAGCTTTCTATTCATCAACTGACTAACAAACTAAATAAATCAATAAACACTAAAGAATTCAATGTATTGATTAGCGAAAAGAAATGTTTCATTATTGTTTTAAAATTGATCGAAGAATGATGTTCTGGAATAATCCACAAAATCTAGACTATTTGGTCTCATTAGTTTTCCAAATATGGAAATATACCGGTTTACCGATAATCGAATTGAAATCTAATCGAAAATTTGTATACAAAAGTGCAACAATCTCCTGGTTACTAGCAATATTACTGTGTTTTTCAATATGTCTACACGAATTTCAAAGTGATGTAACACATTTAGTAGTCGAACAAATGGGAACAGTTAAAATATTGGAACCCGGTTGCATAATCTTAATAATCTATTTAAAACGGCGCAATATTTTGGATGTAATTGTTCAACAACAAGAAATTGAGAGTGATATCAGCGAAATGATCAAACAGAAACTTGATTACAAAGGATTGATAAAGAAGATCATATGTTTCGTATTGATTGAATATTTATGTTTGATAATTGTATTCAGCGACGAAATTGGGCACCTTAGAAAAATTTATTTGTGTACACTGTACCATTATGAAGATCTCGTTTGTTTCCATATGCATTTACTTTTATTTGTTCTATCGAGAATTTTAATTGGATTTTATCAGAAATTTTCAGAACATTTATCACATCCAATAACGACAACAAATCGACAATTATTATCGATGTATTCGAAACTAAAAGAAAATGCACAGAATCTTGTACGTACATTTCAAATGTTTATTTTAATAAAATCTTGCATCGATCTATTAACGGTAACATTTGGATTATATCTCATATTTGAACGTGATGAAGTTAGCACGATGTTCCAGTTTATCGGTATTGTCGGTATTTTTTGCACTGTACTCTACGATTGTCTCCTCTTCAACGATTTCACTAACATTTTGGATCTTAATCAAAAAATCATTAAGCAAATTACTCAAATATTAAGCACATCTAATAAATATAAAGAAGTAAGAGTTTTTGTCATCTTTCAGAATTTATAAGAATTGATGATTTTGTTTATACTTCCAGGTCGAATTGTTTCAAATCAACGTTAAACTAAATCCTTTGAAATTGCAAATTTATGGAACGTTTCCTTTGGATAGAAGTCTATTGTATTCAGTCAGTAATTGCTTTATTTTTTATAAAGTATCAACTTTTTAAGTATGTTTCATTTTAGATGGTAGCTACAATGGCTACTCTAACAGTGTATTTGGTTCAATTTAAGCAGGCGGAAATGATTTTTCGCAGCAAGAATAACACTCATACGTCCTAAAGATTTGGACCTTTTCACAAATCAAAATCACTTTTTTGCTTGTTGCTACTTTTAATTATAAAGTGTTTGAATTGTTGTCCTTTCGCACTTACACAAAATCTGATTATAATTGTCTAAAGTAATAAATTTATTCTGAAGAAGGAAAGGGTTTTGTGCTTTCATCTTCCAAATTCTAGTTTCTACTTAAATACTACTAAAATTAGTGTTAAAGGAAGAAATAAGATTGATGCTAACTTTGTTATAACTCTAATACCGTAATTTCAGCATCAGTACAAATATTTCGGCTCTATTCTGCCATATTCTGAGCATGAGACTCTAGAAATAGTCAGAATCGATCAAAAGTGCAGTAACAAGTCGAGTCAAATGATTAACAAAAAGATACTTTTTTGTGGATCACGAAATCGTACAGCCTCCTTAAAACTTGAAAAACCAGCTACCTACTAAGCGCCAAAACTGCAAGCTTCATTGTTGCCGATAGAAGCATTACTGTAACAAAAGAAGCTAGCTAATAAGTGGCAAATGCTTCATAAAATTCGCTGGGAACGAGAATTATTACTTTATTTAAAAAAAAAACGAAAATCTACTTAGCTACCTTTATTTTTAACAAATTGTTGTCAAAAATTCTTGAATTATGTTTTCACAACAATAATTATAACATTTCGGTGAATCGTCTAAGAGCAATCGCATTTACCGTTAATACAAAGTCCAGAATAACTCGGATGTCTGCTTTTGCATTCTCTATTACAAGCACTTCTGGTACATGTGCTTCTAGCAAAGCGGGCGTATTCTTCTGCATGAAGGCCTAATAATTTCGAATTAAAATCAAAACTATTCATTACTAACAAAATTATTACCTTCTTCTTGTTCGAAAGTGGACGCAGTTGCTGTCAATACGCAGAAAGCAGTAACTAAAGCGAATAAAACGATTGTTTTCATTTTGTTGATGAATTGGATTATGCAATTAACTTCTCTAAACTGTTCGATTGGATTTGATTGGTTTTCGTAAATGAACTGTGGCTTTTATAGTCGATTCAAGTGTACAGTAATTTTTTTAAGGCTATTATTGTCGAAAAAGGGGATTTACTAGAAGATTGTGTGATTATCATGTTGCTTGATTGATTATTCATAGTTTAAACAGAGTTTATTTGCAACGAAATAAAATTTTTATTATTTATTATCTTTGTACGTGATACATAAAAAAAAACAGCAATAAAAATTTAAAAGTAAATAAAGATGTTTATTAGTTGTTATCTAAGTGATGCAAAATTTTATTGTTTATGCAAAAATCATCAAATGTCGAGTTCAAGTCATTAGAATAGAAATAAGCAATTACAGTAGACAAAAGATTAATTTAGATTTAATTTATAGTTTTCGGGAAGATTATTTTATTTCGGTTCTACGTTGTTCTAAACAATGTTATTCCGAAATCAAAGAGCCTTGTAAAGCTAAGCAATAACAATCAAAATTATCAAGAAGTGTGTTCGTTAAAATTCGTTATTACGGATCTACCTTTTGATATTTAAAAGTTTTGGTGTCCTGGCACAATTTCGGACGAACATCACTCAAATTATTCGTCTCAAAAGAGAGATAAGAAAAGGGACCTTTCCCTATGCATGCGAGAAAAGCAACTCCAATCCACAGCAAGAAGTCAAAGGCTAAAGCATAACTCAACTAAGAGCATTCGTATCAGTAACGTTTAGAAGAAGTCAAGAAGAATTAAGATCTGTTTCTCATATAGGTTCAACTATTTGGGCTAAACTTAAAGCAAATCCTTCAGAATACAGAGTATTCGGCAAGTTTGATGTAGGCATTCTATAAATATTTTTTATTTATTTTTGTTTTTTTCTTCTTATTAATATTCATATTGCTAGATTCTAGAGGGTATAATCACTTATGCGGTCTACCTCGTTGAATTCCAACAAGCGGCGGACATGTTTTGTGGTAAAAATCGTAGTAATGCCATGTGGTGGAGCGCTGTATTATTTTATAGAAGAAAAAGATGTCAACTGTTCTATACAAAATTTCTATTATCTGGCAACCTTAGAATCGAGTCTTTCTAGCCGTTTTGTTGTTCGTATAGACGCCGCATAATGATTCAGAATAGCTCTAAAGCTATTCAATTTTGTACAGCAGGTGTAAATGCGTCATATTTCAAAAGGATTCAAATCTTATTCGTAGGTATATTGAATGTCCCGTTCCTCTCAAAGTTGACGCTTCCAACACCCTGTATCACGACTTTCAAAAGTTGCTATATTTTTTGAATAAACTGATTTCTTCGAATTCTTTTTTCATGAGGAGATTTCTCGAGGTGAATACGATAATTACATGCATTTCTTCGTTAATTTACCTTCTTAGTAGCCTTATTACTGTAACCGATTGAATTTTTCCTCTATACATATTTTTGAAAGTCAAGCAGAATCTAAGATTTGTCACTGACAATTCTGTTATGCTGATATAGATACTCCAGAAATACTTTAGCAAATGAACCGAAAAGTATTATTGCTTCGACTGCACTTCTTATAGTTAATCAATTAGTAACCACCCTCATCAATGTTTGAGCTACAAAAGCTCTTGTTTTTAACTGAGCTACTTTGTCTAACATTTTTAAATAGAATTACTTAGGCCTCTGAGAACCTCCGAAATAGTAAAATCGAAAACCAGGATTTAAAAGTTAAGGCTGACTTGTATTTAATATGAATTGAAGACATCAATAAATTAATTTCGGCTCAATTTAATAATTGCATTAAAATTAGAAACTTTTATTACTGTAAAAGCTTTCTAATCATCAATTGACTAACAACTAAATAAATAAACACTAAAGAATTCAATATATTGATTATCGAATGGAAATGTCTCATTATTGTTTTAAAATTGATCGAAGAATGATGTTCTGGAATAATCCACAAAATGTAGACTATTTGGTGTCATTAGTTTTCCAAATATGGAAATATACAGGTTTGCCGATAATCGAATTGAAATCTAATCGAAAATTTGTATACAAAAGTGCAACAATCTCCTGGTTACTAGCAATAGTACTGTGTTTTTCAATATTTCTGTACGATTTTCAAAGTGATGTAACACGTTTAGTATTCCAACATTCGCAAACAATTAAAATATTTGAAGGTGGTTGTATAATCTTAATAATCTATTTAAAACGACACAATATTTTGGATGTAATTGTTCAGCAACAAGAGATTGAGAGCGATATTAGTGAATTGTTTAAACAGAAACTTGATTACAAAGGATTGGTAAAGAAGATCATAAGTTTCGTATTGATTGAATATTTATGTTTCATAATTGCATTCAGTACCGAAGTTTCGCATTTTAGTAATATTTTCTTGTGTATACTGTACTATTATAAAGCTCTCCTTTGTTTCCATATGCATTTACTTTTATTCGTTCTATCGAGAATTTTAATTGGATTTTATCAGAAATTTACAGAACATTTATCATATCCAGTAACGCTGACAAATCGACAATTATTATCGATGTATTCGAAACTGAAACAAAATGCACAGAATCTTGTACGTACATTTCAAATGTTTATTTTAATAAAATGTTGCGTCGATCTATTTACACTAACGTTTGGATTATATCTCTCATATGAAGACGAGAAATCTGACAGAAAAACCTGTATTGTCGTAATTTTTTATACTGTGTTCTATGATTGTCTCCTCTTCAACGATTTCTCTACTATTCTCTGTATTGATAAAAAAATCATCAGACAAATTACTCAAATATTAAGCACATCCAATAAATATAAAGAAGTAAGAGGTTTTGTCATCTTTCATAATTTATAAGAATTGATGATTTTGTTTATACTTCCAGGTCGAATTGTTTCAAATCAACGTTAAACTAAATCCTTTGAAATTGCAAATTTATGGAACGTTTCCTTTGGATAGAAGCCTATTATATTCAGTCAGTAGTTACTTTATTTTGTGTAAAGTATCAACTGTTTAAATATGTTTCATTTTTAGATGGTAGCTACAATAGCAACTCTAACAGTGTATTTGGTTCAATTTAAGCAGGCGGAAATGATTTTTCGCAGCAAGAATAACACTCATAAGTCCTAAAGTCTTGTACCTTTTCACAAATCAAAGTCACTGTTTTGCTTCGTGCTACTTTTAATTACAGAGTGTTTGAATTGTTGCCCTTTCACACTTATACAAAATCTGATTATAATTGTCTAAAGTAATAAATTTATTCTGAAAAAGGAAAGGGTTTTGTGCTTTCATCTTCCAAATTCTACTATCTACTTAAATACTACTAAAATTAGTGTTGCAGGAAGACATAAGATTGATGCTGACTTTGTTACAACTCTAATAGCGTGATTTCAGCATCTGTGCAAATATTTCGGCTCTATTCTGCCATATTCTGAGCATAAGGCTCTAGAAATAGTCAGAATCGATCAAAAGTGCAGTAACATGATAACAATTAGAGTCAAATAATTAACAAAAAGATACTTTCTTGTGGATCACGAAATCGTGCAACCTCCCTAAAACTTGAGAAAACAGCCACCTACGAAGCGCCAAAACTGCAAGCTTCATTGTTGCCAATAGAAGCATTACTATAACAAACGAAGCTAGCTAATAAGTGGCAAATGCTTCATAAAATTTGCTGGGAACAAGACTTTACAGGAAAATTAAACTAATTTATTAAAAGAAAAAAAATCTACTTAACTACCTTTATTTTTAACAAAATTTGGCGAAAATTTTTTGAATTATGTTTTTACAACAAAAATTAAAATATTTGAAGGAATCATCTAGGAACAATCGCATTTACCGTTAATACAAACACCAGAGTAACTCGGATGTCTGCTTTTACATTCCAATCTACAAACACTTGGTGTACATGTGCTTCTAGCAGAGCGGGCGTGTTCTTCTGCATGAACGCCTAATAATTTCGAATTAAAATCAAAACAATTCATTACTAACAAAATAATTACCTTCTTCTTGTTCGAAAGTGGACGCAGTCGCTGTCAATACGCAGAAAGCAGCAATTAAAGCGAATAAAACGATTGTTTTCATTTTGTCGACGAATTGGATTATGCAATTGACTTCTCTAAATTGTTCGATTGGATTTGATGGGTTTTCGTAAATGAACTGTGGCTTTTATAGTCGAATCAAGAGTACAGTAATGTTTTTAAGGCTATTATTGACGGAAAAGGGGATTTACTAGAAGATTGTTTGATTATCACTTTGCTTGATTGATTATTTATAGTTTAAACAAAATTTATTTGCAACGAAATAAAATTTTTATTATTATTATCTTTGTACGTGATACATAAAAAATAACAGCTATAAAAATAAACAACTAATTAAAGATGTTTATTAGTTTTTATCTAATTAATGCTAAATTTTCCCAAATTATTTCGTTTTGTTGTTTATGCAAAAATAGGCAAATGTCGTGTTCACGTCATAAGCAATTACAGCAAACAAAAAATTAATTTAGATTTAGTTTGTAATCTTTGGAAAGGTTATTTGATTTCGTTGCTATGCTGCTCTAAACAATGTTATCCCGAAATCAAAGATCCTTGTAAAGCTAAGCAATAATTATCAAAACTATCAAGAAGAGTGACCGTCAAAATTCATTATTAAGGATCTATCTTTGAGGGAGTTGATTTTAAAGTTTCGGCGTCCTGAAACCGATCTTGGTTAACTATTTCGGACGAATATCAATCAATTTATCCGTCTCAAGAGAGAGGTAAGTAAAGGAAAATTTCCTCATGTATCCTGAGTAATGCGGGAAAGGTTAATACTGAGCCTGTGAGATCAAGCAACTCAGATCCACAGCATAAAGTCAAAAGCTAAAGCAAAGCTCAACTATGCAATCGAAACAATAACGTTTAAATGAGCTGAAGGAGAATTAAGATTTGTTTCTCATATGGGTTCAACTATTTGCACTAAACATTAAAGCAAATCCTTTAGAATACACAGTATTCGGCAAGTTTGATTTTAGGCATTCTATAAGTATTTTCTATATAGAGTCAAGTCGTTCTACCCTTTTTTTGTTATGTGGACTCCGCATAATACTTCAAGGCAGCTCGAAAGCTATTCGATTTTGCCTTTCCTGATCCTGCAGGTAGCATTTCCTTGCTCCAAAATTCATGCCTTTCAAATGATGTTAGATTTTTTTGAACAAAATAATTTCTTTTAATTCTGTTCCCGTGAGAATATTTCGCAAGATAAATACGATAATTACATGTATTTTTCGTTATTTTTTTCTTCTTACTAATTGATGCTTCTGCAACGCAAACCTAGCCCTATTACTGCAACAAAGTCAAATAGGATCTAAGATTTGTCACCGTCAATACTGTTATGCTGATGCGCTCCAGAAATGCTTTAACAAATATAGACATAAAGTCTTGACGACAATAGTTTGTTTCTGTATGAAAGCTAAATAGAGCACCTTTCAAAAAAAAAAGGGATTCAACTACACTTCATATGTCACATTTAATCAAACTCTCGTTGTTGTGCTTTTAACAAAGCTGATTTACATAAAACTTTTAAACAGAATTAGTTTATAATGACACAGAAAGCGCCCGAAGGAATATCTGAATTGAAGACATTAATAAAATAATTTCACCTCAATTTAATAATTGCACTGAAATTAGTCGTTTTTATTAACATAAGAGCTTTCTATTCATCAACTGACTAACAAACTAAATAAATAAACACTAAAGAATTAAATATATTGATCAGAGAACGGAAATGTCGCATTATTGTTTCAAAATTGATCAAAGAATCATGTTCTGGAATAATCCACAAAATCTAGACGATTTGGTGTCATTAGTTTTCAAAATATGGAAATATACAGGTTTGCCGATAATTGAATTGAAATCTAATCGAAAATTTGTATACAAAAGTACAACAATCTCCTGGTTACTAGCAATAATAATGTGTATTTCTATATGTGTGTACGATTTTCAAAGTGATGTTACACATTTAGCAATCGAACAAATGGGAATAATTAAAATGTTGGAATCCGGTTGTATAATCTTAATAATCTATTTAAAACGGCACAATATTTTGGATGTGATTGTACAACAACAAGAAATTGAGAGCGATATTAGCCAATTGATCAAACAGAAACTTGATTACAAAGGATTGATAAAGAAGATCATATGTTTCGTATTGATTGAGTATTTATGTTTGATAATTGTATTCAGTGCTGAAATGTGGATTCATAATTATGTTTATTCGTGTCTAATGTACTATTATGAAGTTTCCGTTTGTTTCCATATGCATTTACTTTTATTTGTTCTATCGAGAATTTTAATTGGATTTTATCAGAAATTTACAGAATATTTATCACATCCAATAACGACAACAAATCAACCATTATTATCCATGTATTCGAAACTAAAACAAAATGCACAGAATCTTGTACGTACATTTCAAATTTTTATTTTAATAAAATGTTGCGTCGATCTAGTTACACTAACATTTGGATTATATCTCTCATTTGAAAACAACGAAGGTAGCTCGTTTGTTTATTGTATCATTGTTTTTTACACTGTATTTTACGATTGTCTCCTCTTCAACGATTTCTCTACTATTCTCTATATTAATAAAAAAATCATCAAGCAAATTACTCAAATATTAAGCACATCTAATAAATATAAAGAAGTAAGAGGTTTTGCCATATTTCAGAATTAATAAAAATTGATGATTTTGTTTATACTTTCAGGTCGAATTGTTTCAAATCAACGTTAAACTAAATCCTTTGAAATTGCAAATTTATGGAACGTTTCCTTTGGATAGAAGCCAATTATATTCAGTCAGTAGTTGCTTTATTTTTTATAAAGTATCAACTGTTTAAATATGTTTCATTTTTAGATGGTAGCTACAATAACAACTCTATCAATGTATTTGGTTCAATTTAAGCAGGCGGAAATGATTTTTCGCATTAAGAATAACACTCGTACGTCCTAAAGTTATGTAACTTTTCACAAATCAAAGTCACTATTTTGCTTCTCGCTACTTTTAATTACAAAGTGTTTGAATTGTTGCCCTTTCACCCTTACACAAATTCTGATTATAGCTGTCTAAAGTAATAAATTTATTCTAAAGAACGAAAGGGTTTTGTGCTTTCATCTTCCAAGTTCTAGTGTCTACTTAAATACTACTAAAATTAGTGTTGAATGAAGATATAAGATTGATGCTGACTTTGTTATAACTCTAATACCGTGATTTCAGCATCTGTACAAATATTTCGGCTCTATTTTACCATATTCTGTGCATGAGGCTCTTGAAATAGTCAGAATCGATCAAAAGTGCAGTGACATCATAACAAATAGAGTCAAATAATTAACAAAAAGATACTTTCTTGTGGATCACGAAATGGTGCAGCCTCCCTAAAACTTAAGAAAACAGCCACCTACTAAGCGCCAAAACTGCAAGCTTCATTTATTGCTAATAGAAGCATTACTGTGACAAACGAAGCTAGCTAACAAGTGCCAAATGCTTCATAAAATTTGCTGGGAACAAGAATTTACAGGGAAATTAAAAGAGAAACAAAAATCTACTTAACTACCTTTATTTTTAATAAAAATTTTTGCGAAAAATTTTTGAATTATCTTTTTACAACAATCTAGGAACAATCGCATTTACCGTTAATACAAACACCAGAGTAACTCGGATGTCTGCTTTTGCATTCCAATCTACAAACACTTGGGGTACATGTGCTTCTAGCAGAGCGGACGTGTTCTTCTGCATGAACGCCTAATAATTTCGAATTAAAATCAAAACTATTCATTTCTAAAAAAATTCTTACCTTCTTCTTGTTCGAAAGTGGATGCAGTTGCTGTCAATACGCAGAAAGCAGCAATTAATGCGAATAAAGCGATTGTTTTCATTTTGTCGACTAATTGGATTATTCAATTAACTTCTTTAAATTGTTCGATTGGATTTGATGGGTTTTCGTAAACGAACAGTGGCTTTTATAGTCGAATCGAGAGTACGGTAGATTTTTTTTGGACTATAGTTGACAGAAACGGGAATTAACTAGATTTTTTTTATTATCACGTTGCTTGATTGATTATTCATGAGATTAAATATAATTTATTTATGTCGAAATTAAATTTTTATTATGACTATCTTTTTGTGTGTTACATAAAAAATTGCAGAGATAAATATGTATAACAGTAATTAAAAATGTTTACTAATTGTTATCTATGTGGTGGCAAATTTTTCCAAATTATTACGTCTTGTTTATGAAAAAATTATCAAGTGTTGTCGTAATTGCAGATTACAAGTCATAAGACTAGCAATAAGCAATTAAGGGGGTATTCTGGTCTAGAAATTTGAAAAAACCAATTTTTTTTCTCCATATTTTCAAAGCTTAATCCTTTAAGAATGTGTCTTTAAGAGGATTTTTCAAAATTCAAATTATTTTCGGAGATATAGCTGTTTTAGTGACCCGGCATCCAAAGCGGCTCGGCCGGAACGCGGAACTTTAAACGCCTTTTTCTTGAAACTATCTTTTTTAAAATGGTATCCACGATTTCTCAAGTTCTACTGAACCGATTTACTTAAAATTTGGCGTGGGTCTTCTCTATACACTTATCTATCGTACTAACCATCCTCGGTCCCAAATTTGAATTCTTACTATTTTTAAAAAATTCGGAAAGCTCAAAAAAAGTAGTACAAAAATTATTTTTTCTTCAGACAGCTGCCATTTTATGAAAAACAATTATTTTTTACTCTTTTAGTTTGTACGATGGCGGCATTACTCTAGATTAATAATCAGTTTTTGTTCATTTTTCTCAAATTGCTAGGAGGGTTGGAATCGTGGTCACAGTCGCACGCCATTTTTTTGAGACCCCCCATTTCATCGGCCGATAACTTTTTGAGTTTTCAATTTTTTTCACTTTTTCTTTTTATTATGTATTCTTGAAATATTAATAAATATCTGATAACAAAATCTATCTCAAAAATATTGTTTGCCTTCTTTTTACGGCACTTCAAGCAGTACCTAAAATTCATGCCTCTAGACCACAATACCCCTTTAAAGCAAAAAGTTGATTTATATCCAGTTTGTCGTCTTTGGAAACGCCCAAGAAATAGAATGAAGTCTTTAGCTTACATAATATTTATTCCATTGAATTCCATTCAAGGATCTCTTGAACCTCAATGATCCTCAAAATTAATGGGTTATTAAAGATCTATCTTTGATACTTCAATGCTTTGGTGTCCTAGCACCTACATTTAATAACCATTTAAGGTGAATTTCTTCAATTTCTTCAGAGCATGAAGTCAAAACGTAAAACAAAAATCAATGCACTCATTAGAATTCGTAATATTCAAAGGAACTTGAAAAGATGTGGATGAAGTCGAAGATTTTAGCAAAATAAACAACAAAACAACCATCCGTGCATTAACCTTTTATTACCCCGAAATTTAGGATAAATTTATCGTCGACAGTTAAGATCTTAAAAAGCTTTGCTACCAGAAAATTTGACTGCAAAACCTCATGGCTAAGGTTCTTTAACATCTACAGAAACCTCCGAAAACAGTTGCAGATTGTAAATATTTTAAAGTCTGATTGTGATTTGTAAATTAAATGTAGAATGCATTTATTTGTAAACAAACTGAATTTCACAACAAATTATCAACATTGCATACGTGACAAAAAAATACGGGGATTCCTAAGCCTGTCGTAAACACATTTTTATCTCTTATCAATAGAAGAAAAGTACATATAAACACGCTACAATTATCACTTCAATCATAAAAACACTGTAAACTTCTACAAATTACAAATCATTATAATCACGATGAAAATTCTGAGTATTGTTGTAGTATTCTCAATGGTTGTCTTGCTACTCTCAGGATTGAGCTCAACAGAAGCAGGTATTATAAAATTTGAATCAATCATAGAGAAAATCATAAATATTTTTATTTTCAACTCAGGAACGTCCAGAATAGCCCGTTCAAGATTCCCGGACTGTGAACATAAAGGATGTTATATAAATTTGCATTGTGCGCAATGTTGTATGTTTCCACCGAAACGTCCTGTATGTTTCAATTTCCAATGCCGTTGTGAATAATTACAAAAAGATAAATAACGATAATAATACAAACAATGCTGTTTGTCGATAAATCCTGTTGGGTATTAATTAATTTAATTTGGAATCAAATAAAGAGATTTGAATCGAAAAGCTTCAGTGTATGTTAATTGAAAATCACCCCAAAAGTTGAGAAAAATTGCAGCAAATCGCTGGAAACTCATAAGGAGTCAATTTTTCTGATTCATTAAAGTTTCGTTTTGTTCTCGAATATTTTTTTGCGATGCCAACATCTATTTTTAACACTATCTAATCGTGCCAAAACATAAACAATTTTAAACGTAATTCCCCTGATTAAAAAACATTAAAACCGTCTCTCAACTCTTTCATTGCAAAACATATAAAAGACTAGTACTGATTTATCCAGTTAGTATTCATTTGGCGATTAAAATGAAGAGTCTTCAAATTTTTGTTATACTTTCAATCTTCGTTTTGCTAATTGTATCGAAAGTTAATTGTAATGATGGACGATTAGGTATGCCAAATCGCTAAAAGAACAAAAAACAAAATCAATTTGTTAACTGGAATTTTATTACAGGACGTTCCAGAGTTGCGCGTGCAGTATTGACACCTCTTCCGCACTGTAAAAATCGAGGATGTGCTACCGATATTCAATGCAACCACTGTTGTGATTATCCTACAAAACCGTACTGTCGAGATGGATCGTTTAAGTGTAAATGTTTATTAGGGTATGCTTAAATAGGAAATAAAGTTCGATCAAATTATTTCGTGCATTTTATTGTGGCAATTTTGTAGTTCAAGGGAAGAGATCCGAAATATTAATAAGGATGCCAAAGAAATAATTTCTTTGGACAACTTAAAACTGCATAATGTTTCCTTTTTGCTTATATTAGGGGAGACTTTTTTTTGTCGGCCCATCTGAATTGACATATTTTTCCTTTACCAAGGCAAAACATATTTTGTTACAAAATAAAAAAGACCCTTTACCGCTAAATCCAAACTTAGCTTCAGGCATCAAATTCGAAGAATTCCCAAGTTTAGACTTTCGCTCTATTCAAGTGGGACAAGCTTTGCAAAAAATCGGAGATTTTTCGCTTAATGAGAAAATGACGTGATTTAATTTGAACAAAGACCGATATTTTTATTACACGAATAAAATTCTTTCCAAAATCGAATTGTCTACACAAATCAAAGAAATTTCGATTCAAATCGCAAAAATTTTGTTACGTCAGTGGAGAAGTACCTAATGTCGCTCTAAAAGGGCAAAAACCGTTAAAAATTTGTATGTTACTCTTTTGTCTATTAGAAAAAATGCCACAGAGGGCACTAATTACAAAAATTTTACTGAGATGTCGAGTTATGATCTCTCAAGTTCTTGCAATGAGCCGTTCTGAAATCTGAATGATCGTTTGCGTAATTTTTGAATTTTTCAGAATTTTCCATTAGCCGTACAAAACAAAAAAGACCCCTTACTGCAAAAGAAATTTTATTTTACAATTCAGACTTGAAGATAAAAAATGTCAAAGCCTCAAAGAGAATGTAGCTTCAAGAACCAAATTTGAAGAATTCCCAACTTTCCACTCTCTATCCAGGTGTCAAGTTTTGCAAAAAATCGGGAATTTTTCGCTCAATCAACTAATTATATGGATTTAATTTGAACAAAGATGACTTTTTTCCCGACACAAGGAAAATTATTTCCAAGATCGAATTGTGTAGACAAATCAAAAAATTATATCATACAGGCCAGCAGCTGACCTGAAGAAGATCTACGACTTTCTAATGTGAATCCCCATGTCGTGTCTGGTTACTTCATCAAAAGGTAAACGAACGGCAATTTAGCAAGCCATGGAAAAATCCCCTTATCTTTTAATTCTACCTGGATTAATTTGAGCACGTAAGCCTTTTTTTTCCACGTCTCCACTTCAAATTCGTTATTATCAGTTGCAACCGGCAATTTCTGACAAAAATAAAAATCTTTATAGTTTTATTATTAGGATTATTGCAATCACCGTCAATTGTGCGACTGTAGCAGTTGGTGAGTTATTTGAATTATCTTTTAATTGAAAGATTAATGGAATTCTTTGGATAGGAAAGTCTCGAGTTGCTAGAACACCAGATTGTTTGTATCGTTTATTTACAATTAGCCCGCGTTGTTCTGATTGTTGTATTTTCCCACATATTCCGTGATGCACTTTCAAAAAATGCACATGTTTGTAATTTTGTGAAAATTTAGAGTTAGAGCAAAAATGGATAAAGCTACCTTATTATTATTATTAAGTCCTTATTGAGGAAAAAGCCTAATTTATACCAGTTGCCAGCAAACTGCGTGCCCGGGTCTCGAGTTGAGTCGTTTACTGTCTGTGTGGATCGCTACGAGTTTGTATCCGAAAAATAATTCAAGCAAGTGTGATAAACAAAAAGAGCTCGAGAAACGTTAAAAATTTTCCAGAAATTAGATGAGAATCTTAGAAAAATCAATACATAGCACCTTCAAGCACACTGTTTACTACAATCGTTGTAAATTTCAATGAATTCCGTTGATAAACAAATAAGAAAAATAATAAAAACTCCTTAATTGAGTGGTAGACGCTTAGGGCTAAGAGTCGGTCCATTTTTGGACCTAAGGGAAAGTGAGCGATAAAAATGACATTTTTTCTTCCTTTGGAATCATCTCAAATTCCGATAAAAACGGATCAGTAAACGTTACACAAATGCACAAACTGCACAAATCCAATTTTTTCCGTTTTACTGACAGTAAAGGAGACTATTTTGTCGTCGTATCGTAATTGATCTAGTTTTGATTTATTTTGTTACAAAAGAAAAAAGCTCCTTTACGGCTAAAGAGATTTTGTACTACAGTACAAATACTCAAAGAGTCCCAATGAGAATGTAGCTTCAAGAAACAAAATTTTGGAAAAAACGGAAATTCTTCGTTTAGTGAGAAAATCGAATTGTCTGCACAAATGAAAGAAATTTTGATTTATTCCGTAACACCAAGAACTTTGTTACGTTAGGTAATCTGTAACATAATCCTGTAGTAGCAACGGGAAAGTTCTGTAGCTGCAATTGGGCCAACACTGCAACCACAACAAGACTAGTCTTGTAATACGAACAGGAAAGGCCTGTAAAAGTAATGTCGCTGTAAAAGGGCAAAACCCTTAAAAATTGATATGTTACTATTTTATCATGCCACAGAAAGCATGAATTACAAAAATTCTACTGAAATGATTTTTCAGGATTTTCAGATAATGTTGAGTTGTGTTCGACACTGATTTTCTAAATTATACGCGATAGTTTTTTATATCGACTTTCGGTAATAAAATAGAAAAGTACGATGTCCCATTGAAAAATATACCTTGTCCCATGAAGCATTGATGTGGAAAAAAGCCAGATACACGATTTGGATCTAGTGGACAAGTGCAACAAAAACACGGACGAGCAACTTAAAAATAAAAGTGATTTTGACCACAAATTTTCCAGCTCAATTATTGAGCCTTCCTGAAACCACGAATTGCTTACTAAAGTGTTCTTTGCTTTCTCTATTCGATAAATTCGATTACAGTCCCATCTAATCGTGTAAAATATAAACGAAATGAAGACTCTCCAAACATTTGTTACATTTTCAATCCCCGTTTTCTGTTTGATAGCATCAAATAGGGATGGTAATAAACAAAAAATCGGTATTTTATAGTTTTAATTTAGTATTAATTAAAAATTTATTGCAGGGCCTTCAAGGACTGTTCGTTTGGTTGTAGCACCGCTGCCACAATGTGAAAACCGCCGATGTGTTATTAGTTCAGTCTGTAATGGTTGTTGTGAGGACCCAGCAAAACCCTACTATATTCGTGGATGTTTTACATGCAAATATACATATTAAATAAATAAATTCAACACAATTTACCGTTTAATTTATTGCTATTAATCCATAAATATAATTAATAATCTAGAGCCTTAAAACCGGATTCTCCTAACAGAACAACATAAAAAAATCACTATAGAATAAAATTAGATCGAACAAATAGATGCTGACCTGAACAAGATTCACAAATCTGTCGACTTTCTAATGTGAATCCCCGCGTCTGGTAGCTACCGATTTTTTCTTCGACAACAGGTAAATGAACCGCAACTCAACTAGCTATCGAAAAAATCCCCTTATCAAACTGTTGACTCCACCTACATTAAGCACGTCTACCTGTTCTTCTACAACTTTAAACAGGTATAAATGGACATTGATTGTTCCAGATTGTATCAGTTGAACTTCGTTATTAACAGTTGCAGCAACAGGCAATTTCTAAGAAAAAATGAAAATCTTTGTATTTTTGTTATTGATTCTTGCAATCACCGTCAACTGTGCGACTGTAGAAGGTGGTGAGTTGTGTTGAATTATTTCTTAATTAATTGAAAGATTAATGGAATTCTTTAAATATAGGCAAGTCTCGAGTTGCTCGAGCTTCTGTACGAGACAATTGTTTCAATCGGCCATGTACAGTTAATGGACATTGTTCTGATTGTTGTAGTTTCCCGCATGCTCCGTTATGCAGTTTCAAAAAATGCACATGTTTGTAATTTTATAAAAATTTGAAATATTTTAGAGTTAAGAAATTAATGTAATTTTAATAAAAAATTGATAAAGCTATCTTAGCTTTTGTTTATTATTATCATTATTATTATAAAGTCCTTAGTGAGGAAAAAAGCGTAATTTATACCAGTGGTCAACAAACGGTGAGTCTCGATTTCGACTAGGATTTTGTTTCTTATTGTGTAGATCAGGAGTCTCCAAACTATGGCCCGCGGGCCAAATTCGGCCCGCCACTTCCATCAATCTGGCCCGCGACAGCTTAAAACGAGTGTCATACACAATCAATAGAAATTGAAATGCAATAAAAGCCTATGTTTGCTTAGGTGGGCAGAAAAATTAAAATTGTTATGGCCCTTGCAACATACCGGCCCCAAGGCTTCAAAGTTTAGAGACCCCTGATGTAGATAATGCAACTTTAAAAATATTTATATATAATCAGGACGCCACTGAAAAAGAAGATCCCCGCTCCGGCAATCGTTTATTTATTTTGATTCTTCAGAACTAGAATTTTTTTAAAAACAGTGCAAAGCCATAAAACTACCCCTCTGGTTTCTTTCTCTTTTTTTCACAATACAATGTTGAGATGGTGAGATGGTCAACTTAACCAGTTGTCACACCCTTTGCAAAATAGTTACAACCCATGCCAGAGGTCCCAAACAATGAAAGTAAACATTTTTCAAAAAATAAACAGTGTAAAAAATAATTTTATTGTAAAGTATCTAGAAAATTCTAATTGTTACTTATTACAAAATTGTTTGAAATCTTTTTAATACGATTTCTACTAATTTCCAAAAAGGTAGTCAAAAAAGAAATGTATTTGAGAACCACTGGTTTGCTTTTAAAAGAATCCCACTTGCGACCCAACCATGTGGATTCTGCTCTCTCACTTTAATCATAAGACTCTATTGAACAGAAGAGGAAACATAACGCAAAACGTGTATTTGAAATCAATTTTATGAGGAAGTAGTTACATCTCTCTTGCACCTTACAACATTGTATTATTTTCAAAAAAAATCTAGTATACCAACATTTGTGTGTAGCCAAAATAAATCATCTACGAAAGCGACTGCCTGAAATTACAAATGGTTGAGTCGCCTGCCTATTACTTTGTTTATTTATCTCTTAGCTCAACAATATTTTGCAAAATAAATTGATCGCAAAATATTTAACAAGCAAAAAGAGCTGGAAAAAAGTTGAGCGTTTTCTAGAAAGTCGTTGGGAGTCAGGAAAAAATAAACGCATACCACCTTCAAGCACACTGTTTTTTATAATTATTGAAAATTTTATTGAATTCCGTTGATAAACAAACAAGAAAAACAGTAAAAACCAACCCAAGATTCACGACTATTTTCAAGAAAAAGCAATGACTTCTTTCAAAATGTTTATCTGATTTTTTGGAAAATGAGTGCGAATTTTGGAAAAGCAATTCCTTACTGACATTAAACACATTAACAACTACAAGTGACACAAATTTCTTTCAATTCTTTCAATAAACAAAAAAGAATGGCGTCCAAATCGATTCAAATTGGTATTGTCGTTGTATTTTAATCTGTTACGGGAAAACTATATAACTTTCCAACTAATTTCCATTCGAAGTTATAGCTCCTTACCTTCGGAAAAGAATGTACAATTTTTTTCCTTAAAAAGTTCAATTCTTTGTAAAAAAAATCAAAATTGACGCTGCTCAACTCAACAACCGCGGATCGACGAACATCGTGATACACCGTTAAGACCAGCTAATGACCAGCCGACAGAAAAAGGAAATTACATTGAACTAACGACAAAATAACTCTTCTTACTTTTAAAACAAATTGCAACACAACTCCACAATACTACACAAAAAAAATTGATTCAAATTAAAATTTGATAAGCAAAAAGAGAGATAAGTTGAGAATTCTCTGAAAAGTAAGTGGAAATCTTGAAAAAATGAATGCATAGCATCTTTAACCAGAAATTTTTCTAACCACAAATTGATGCTAAACTGAAGAAGATCTACAAATTTGACAACTTTCTTATATGAATCCCCATGTCGCGTCTGGTCGCTTCAACAACAGGTAAATGAACGATAAATCAATAAGGTATAGGAAAAACCCCTTATCAAACTGTTGATTCAACCTACATTAAGCACGTCTACCTGTTTTTCTACGTTTTCAAACAGGTATAAAAGGACGTTGGTTGTTCCAGATTGTATCACTGCAAATTCGTTATTAACAGCAACAGACGTTTTCTGAGAAAAATGAAAATCTTTGTGTTTTTGTTATTAATTATCGCAATCACCGTCAATTGTGCGACTGTAGAAGGTGGTGAGTTGATTTGAATAATTTGTTAATTAATTGAAAGATTAATAGAATTCTTTAAATATAGGCAAGTCTCGAGTTGCTAGAGCTTCAGTACGACCGAATTGTTTCAATCGACCATGTACAGTTAATGGACATTGTTCTGATTGTTGTATTTTCCCGCATGCTCCGTTATGCAGTTTCAAAAAATGCACATGTTTGTAATTTGATAAAAAAATTTGAAATATTTTAGAGTTAAGAAATTAATGTAATTTTAATATAAAATTGATAAAGCTACCTTAACTTTTGTTTATTATTATCATTATTGTTATTATTATAAAGTCCTTAGTGAGAAAAAACCGTAATTTATATCAGTGGTCAACAAACTGTGTGCCTCGATTTCGAATTGGGTTGTGTACCAACATTTGTGTGAAGCCAAAAAAATCATCTACCAAAGCGACTGCCAAAAAATTATAAGTCGTGTTTATTTGTTTGTTTATTTATCTCTCGGCTCAACAATATTTTAAAGAACAAATTAATTTAGAACATTATTATAAGTAAAGAGAGCTCGAAAGAAAATTGTGTAATTTCTAGAAAGTCGATGGGAATCTTGAGAAAATAAACACATGTCATCTTCAAGCACATCGTCCTCTCTAATTATTGTAAATTTCATTGCATTCCGCTGATAAACAAATAAGGAAAGTAGTAAAAACGAATCTACCGTTGTAGACTAGTCTGCAATATACTCTTAAGACCAGTCAACGAGAGTAGATTGCCGATAGAAAAAGCGAGCTTTATAGGAAGTTACACCCAACTGGCGACATAATAACTCGTCTGACTTGGAAATCAAATTCCAAAACAACTTGACAAAAAAAAAATCATGGAAATTTGATAAGCTAAAATAAAGGCAGAAAAGTTGGGAATTTTCTGAAAATGGGTTGAAAGCTTGAAAAACAAATACATAGTATATTTAACCAGAACAAAAGCCATAAATGTGACGACTTTCTGATGTAAATCCCCAAGTAGCATCTCGTTTTTCTCTTCAACAACACGTAACTAAGCCGCAAATTGTCAAGTTATGGAAAGATCCCCTTATCAAACTGCATAAATTTTAACACAAGTACCTGTTTTTCGACGTATCTAAACAGGTATAGATAAATGCCGATTGTTCTCGATTTGTAACACTTCAAAAATTTATTATTATCAGTTGCAACAGGCAATTTCTGAGAAAAATGAAAATCTTTGTGTTCTTATTATTAATTGTCGCAATCACTGTCAATTGTGCGACTGTAGAAGTTGGTGAGTTGTTTTGAATTATTTCTTAATTGAAAGATTAATGGAATTCTTTAAATATAGGCAAGTCTTCAGTTGCTAGAGCTTCAGTACCACCGGATTGCTCTAGTCGAGTCTGTACAATGGCTTCAGATTGTTCTGATTGTTGTAGTTACCCACATGTTTCGGCATGCAGTTACGAAAGATGCATGTGTATCTAACTTGTAAAATTTTATACATTTTAGAGTACTGAAAAAAGTTTAATTGCAATAAAAAACTGATAACGCTGTCTTACCTTTTGTTTATTATTATTATCATTATTATTATTATAAAGTCCTTAGTGAGGAAAATAGCGTAATTTATACCTGTGGTCAACAAACTGTGTGCCTCGATTTCGAATTTGGTTGTGTACCAACATTTGTGTGAAGCCAAAAAAATCATCTACCAAAGCGACTGCCAAAAAATTATAAGTCGGGTTTATTTGTTTCTTTATTTATCTCTCGGCTCAACAATATTTTAAAAAACAAATTGATTTAGAACATTATTATAAGTAAAGAGAGCTCGAAAGAAAATTGTGTATTTTCTAGAAAGTCGGTGGGAATCATGAGAAAATAAACACATGTCATCTTCAAGCACATCGTCCTCTCTAATTATTGTAAATTTCATTGCATTCCGCTGATAAACAAATAAGAAAAGTAGTAAAAACCAATCTACCGTTGTAGATTAGTCCGCAATATACTCTTAGGACCAGTTAATGAGAGTAGATTGCCGATAGAAAAAGCGAGCGTTATAGGAAATTACATTGAACTGACGGCAAAATAACTCAACTCGCCTTACTTGGAAATCAAATTCCAAAACAACTTGACAAAAAAAAAAGTGATTCAAGGAAATTTGATAAGCAAAAATAAAGGCAGAAAAGTTGGGAATTTTCTGAAAAATAGGTTGAAAGCTTGCAAAACAAGATCCACAAATGTGACGACTTTCTGATGTGAATCCCCAAGTCGCATCACATTTTTCTTTTCAACAACACGTAACTAAGCCGCAAATTGTCAAGTTATGGAAAGATCCCCTTATCAAACTGCATAAATTTTAACACAAGTACCTGTTTTTCGACGTATCTAAACAGGTATAAATAAATGTCGATTTTTTTCGATTTGTATCACTTCAAAAATTCATTATTATCAGTTGCAACAGGCAATTTCTGAGAAAAATGAAAATCTTTGTGTTCTTATTATTAATTGTCGCAATCACTGTCAATTGTGCGACTGTAGAAGTTGGTGGGTTGTTTTGAATTATTTCTTAATTGAAAGATGAATGGAATTCTTTAAATATAGGCAAGTCTCGAGTTGCTAAAGCATCAATACTACCGGATTGTTCCAGACGAATCTGTACAGTGGCTGTAGATTGTTCTGATTGTTGTATTTACCCAAATTTTCCGTTATGCAAAGACAAAAAATGCATGTGTATCTAATTTGTAAAATTTTATACATTTTAGAGTATAGAAAAAAGTTTAATTGCAATAAAATATTGATAAGGCTGTCTTACCTTTTGTTTATTATTATTATTATTATTATTATTATTATTAAGTTCTTATTGAAGAAAAAAGCGTAATTTATAACAGTGATCAAAAAACTTAATGCTTCGATCTCGAATTGGTTCGTTTACCAACACTTTTGTGAAACCTACAAAAAAGTATGCCAACAATTAATTTGGTGTCGCCTGTCTATTTTATATTTATTTGTTTATTTATTTCCTTACTCAACAATATTTTCCAAAAAATTAATCAAAAAATATTTGATAAAACAGCTCCAAAATAGTAGAGAATTTGCCAGAAAGTAGGTGTAAATCTTAGAAAAATAGTCGCATAATACCTTAAAGCACACTGTCCTCTATAATTATTGTAAATTTCATCGAATTCCATTGATAAATAAATAAAAAAAACAGTACAAACCTGAAACACTCCTAGATGCACTGTTAAGGGTAGCTACTGATAGTGGAGCGGTCCAAATTTGTACTTAAAAAGGAAAATACTGCATAGGAAGAGTGATAACTGGACTAGCGACAAAATTGGCAAGAAATACAGCAAAAGACGTGATTCGAGATAGGCAAAAAGAGGACGATAAATGTTGAGAATTTTCTAGAAATTAAAAAGGAATCTTAGAAAAATAAATGCATAGCATCTTGAAGAACACTGTCCTCTATAATTGAAGTGAATTTCATTGAATTTCGTTGATAAATAAATAAGAAAAACAATAATAACTCATTTCTCGGCATATTAATGAGTTATTAATTGTATTTAAAGAAAACTGAGCCTGGAATCAGTGCAAATTCCGAGAAAACGGATCAACAAAAATTACAAGAATACACAAACTACCATCAAAATTTAACTAGAATTGGGCATCTCCCCAGCCAGACCTTTGAACGTCATCACCTCACTCCTAACGATTACCCTTCCTAACTAACATTTAGTTTACTCACCACTACGAATACTAGAACGTCTGGAATGTCGAGTGAAGCTTTGCCTACACTACGTAGTTTATAGCAAAAACTTGAAAACGCCCTACGAGCCGACAAACCAATATGAAACAAGCATAAGAGCTCTTGTCAAGATAAGTCCTGAAAATCGTGAGGAAAAGGGCACTCTAAGTTTCTGATCATCTCTCTCAACTTCAATATCTTCTTCTTTGTCTTCTTGTCTTTGTTTCTCATCTTCGACAAAATCCTCCACAAGTAACGCCTCCACACGCGAGTGCCATGCATTGGCTGGCCTCAGAGAGCAACACCTGGGGCGACGATTTTTGGAACCAGAAGACATTCGGAAAGCCGAACACGGCAGGCTACTGAGCTTCATTAGAGGATTGGAACAGCTGTGGTAAGGCTCTGGTAAATGGAGGTGCACACAATGGGCCAGATGGCCTCAGTGTGCGGCTCTCACGTAGGGCCCCTCCCAAAAGGGAAAAAAAACGCCTCCACACAGCTGATTCACATTAGACAGTCTTTAGTTCATTGCACTCTTGAGTCATTGTTTATCTGTTGTTGATAAAAAATCAAATTTATGCGTAAAAACAAAGTGACTCACCTTTAATCCTTTGATTCGATTATTTTTACGAATTTTTTATGCAAATAAAGCGGACCATAGACGGTGAATTCATTTATCTAAACTTTGCCTTTTGTATCACAAAGCATCTGACCTAAAGAACGTAGAACATAAACGTAAAGTTAAGCCAAAACTGTTTTTGAAAAAGTTCCTCTCGAAACAGACCGATTTCCAGAATTTTCCAAAATTTCTCAAGTGATAAGCGATTTGAGTGTATCTTATATTATTGTTTTTAATTTACTATTTACAAATCACTTCAATTAATGATAAATTAAAGGGGAAATCCTTTATAATGAACCGCAGCAGTATATACAGAGAAAATCGATACTAATCGATACAGTTGAAATCTAATCGTTAGAAACTTTACTGTAAGAAAAACCAAAATCAAAATGAAAAGCTTCGTATTTTTACTATTAATCTTCGCCATCACAGTCAATTGTGCTAATCTTGATATAGGTAAGAAAATAAATTGAATTCTATTAATTTTGCTAATCAAAAATTAAATTTTAGCCAAATCTGGTCATGGCGATCCTTATCCAGACTGTTTCCTTCGTCGTTGTGCTAGCAGCATCGACTGTCTTGGCTGTTGTCCATTTAGACGTAATGGTTATTGCGGTCCTGTGAATACGTGCCTCTGTTAGCAGATTTTTTCATCTATAAACGATCAAATTTTATAATTCATCAATATATCAAATAAATAAAGAGTATTTCATGTAATTAAGGCAGTTATGTTTGGAACAGAAGAAACACATTACACACTAAAATGAAACGTTTCCAAAATCACGTAGCATAGATAGAATTTTTCTAGCCACTAAGGCTCTAGGACAGGAACAATTGTCTTCTATCAGTGTTCAAAAATATATTTTTCTCGGATATACCTATTTGTTTTACCGTACCTGTATATCTGAATGCAGTACTGATTTATTAGCTATTTTTGGATTGGGCTCCTAGACAAAGCAATAATGCAGCAAAATAATAGCAGACAAAAGTAACAAAAATCGCACTACTAGATGAAATAAATAGTCCTTATAGAACTGAATTCTACAATTTTACAGTAAAATAATTCTGAATAGCAGCAAGAGAAAAGTTCACGATAAAAAACTGATCCACTATAAATCAAGATAATAAAATCCTTCATTCTAAGCAAAGCCTTCACGCGCTCACTCATGGAGAGTACTAAAGAGGCAATGGAGGCATTCCAAAAAGGTATTGGAAGGCAATAATGGAAGGAGCAAGTGAAGAGCACCCAATTTGAGTCTTGAAGTGTTGCTACCGACCTTTTATATATATACCGTATGTCCACGGATCGAGTTCCAAAGAGGAAAAACTTTTTTATTTTGCGTTTTACAAGAACATTATATTAAAAAACAAGTGTCAGAAGTCGTCTATTATTGCACGAGTCCAATATACGACTTCTGACACGACTTTTTTATACTATTTTTTCTATTTTTCCTATTTTGTGCCCTTTTTTACAAAAAATAAATGCGAAATTTAATATTTAGGGAAATTGGTGGGAGTTGGTGTTACTAAAAAAAAAAACAATTGAACATTCAGCTAGGAAACTTCAATTGTTTTATTTTTCTCTTAGTCAATTGTTTTTTTCGCCAAATTGCTTATTTAACAATGAGTGAAGAATTTTCATGTACTCCACCTGAAATAAGGGAAATTGCTGAAAATGCAGGAAGCAATTTACTACCCGATAAATCCAAAGATCAGTACGAAAAACGGTATATTAAGTATCTTGTTTTTATGATTTTTGACAGTTGTCAAAATCAATGAAAATGTCACCAACCTAGTAGAAAAAAAAATTCCTACATTTTACTTTTCAGCACTAGTATCGAAACGAGCTCATTTCGATACAGTAGCGAGTTTAATAATAGCGCTATTATTGACGCAAAATAGAAAAAAATAAATGCATAGCATCTTGAAGAACACTGTCCTCTATAATTGAAGTGAATTTCATTGAATTTCGTTGATAAATAAATAAGAAAAACAATAATAACTCAATTCTCGGTATAGTAATAAGTTATTAATTGTATTTAAAGAAAACTGAGCCTGGAATCAGTGTAAATTCCGAGCAAAACGGATCAACAAAAATTACAAGAATACACAAACTGTATGCAACATGATGCTACCATAAAAATTTAACTAGAATTGGGCCTCTCCCAAGCCAGGTCTTTGAATGTCATCATCACCTCACACCTAAGGATTACCATTGCTAACTAACATTTAGTTTACTCACCACTACGAATACTAGAACGTCTGGGATGTCGAGTGATGCTTTGCCTACACTCCTTAGTTTATAGCAAAAACTTGAAAACGCCCTACGAGCCGACAAACCAATGTAAAACAAGCATAAAAGCTCTTGTCAAGATGAGTCCTGAAAATCGTGAGGAAAAGGGCACTCTAAGTTTCTGATCATCTCTCTCAACTTCAATATCTTCTTCTTTGTCTTCTTGTCTTTGTTTCTCATCTTCGACAAAATCCTCCACAAGTAACGCCTCCACACGCGAGTGCCATGCATTGGCTGGCCTCAGAGAGCAACACCTGGGGCGACGATTTTTGGAACCAGAAGACATTCGGAAAGCCGAACACGGCAGGCTTCTGAGCTTCATTAGAGGATTGGAACAGCTGTGGTAAGGCTCTGGTAAATGGAGGTGCACACAATGGGCCAGATGGCCTCAGTGTGCGGCTCTCACGTAGGGCCCCTCCCAAAAGGGAAAAAAAAACGCCTCCACACAGCTGATTCACATTAGACAGTCTTTAGTTCATTGCACTCTTGAGTCATTGTTTATCTGTTGTTGATAAAAAATCAAATTTATGCGTACAAACAAAGTGACTCACCTTTAATCCTTTGATTCGATTATTTTTACGAATTTTTTATGCAAATAAAGCGGACCATAGACGGAGAATTCATTGATCTAAACTTTGCATTTTGTATCACAAAGCATCTGACCTAAAGAAGGCAGAACATAAACGTAAAGTTAAGCCAAAACTGTTTTGAAAAAGTTCCTCTCGATTTCGAGAATTTTCCAAAATTTCTCAATAGATAAGCGATTTGAGTGTAGCTTATATTATTGTTTTTAATTTACTATTTACAAATCACTTCAATTAATGATAAATTAAAGGGGAAATCCTTTATAATGAACCGCAGCAGTATATAAAGAAAAAATCGATACTAATCGATACAGTTGAAATCTAATCGTTAGAAACTTTACTGTAAGAAAAACCAAAAGCAAAATGAAAAGCTTCGTATTTTTACTATTAATCTTCGCCATCACAGTCAATTGTGCTAATCTTGATATAGGTAAGAAAATAAATTGAATTCTATTAATTTTGCTGATCAAAAATTGAATTTTAGCCAAATCTGGTCATGTCGATCCTTATCCAAACTGTTTCAATCGTCATTGTACTAGCAGCATCGACTGTTTTGGCTGTTGTCCATTTAGACGTAATGGTTATTGCGGTCCTGTGAATACGTGCCTCTGTTAGCAGATTTTTCATCTATAAAAGATCAAATTTTATAATTCATCAATATATCAGATAAATAAAGAGTATTTCATGTAGTTAATTCAGTTGTGTCTGTTTTTTGCCAAAACCGCTACTAGCAATTCTACCATATTTGGAACAGAAGAAGCACATTACACGCTAAAATGAAACGTTTCCAAAACCACGTAGCATAGATAGAATTTTTCTTGCCACTAAGGCTCTAGAACAGGGACATTTGTCTCCTATCAGTGTACAAAAATATTTTTCTCGGATATACCTATTTGTTTTACCGTACCTGTATATCTGAATGCAGTACTGATTTACAAGCTATTTTTGGATCGGGCTCCTAGACAAAGTAAAAGTGCAGCAAAATAATGAGCAGTACAAAAATACAAAAGTAACAACAATCGCACTTACTTCTAGATGAAATAAATCGTTCTTAGAACTGAATTCTACAATTTCACAGTAGAATAATGCTGAATAGCAGCAAGAGAAAAGTTCACGATAAAAAACTGATCCACTATAAATCAAGATAATAAAATCCTTCATTTTAAGCAAAGCCTTCACGCTTTCACTCATAGAGTCCTGATCCCGTTGGTGGAAACATGGGATCCGTCTGTGTACGCCTTAAGAGGCAATGAAGGCATTCCAAAATGGTATTGGAAGGCTATAATGGAAGGGAGCAAGTGAAGTGTTGCTAGGGACCTTTTATAACCGTGCAAACTTAGCCTAGGGCTTTTATCGTAGCAAAACCAAGAAAAAGGCTGCACCTAGGAAGAATGGCAAAAACGAAGGTTTCCGATATAAAATATTTAACAATTTCTTTTTCTTCAAGAGTCCAAAGCCGAAAAGTAGTTAGTGCTTTGATATTCGTTGAACAAAATCAACAAATTCGCAAAGTAACGATTTCGCTAGCTGTTGAGGGAAAAAGACTTCCAAGTGAAAATGTTAAGGTATCAGTTTACTAACACTGTTACAACTGCAACAGTGAAATTAGCCCTAAAATATTTAAAACGTTTTTAGAACTGAACTCAAAATATTTCCAGTAAAGCCAGTTTTTTTTTCTAGGGGAAAGCAAAAATATTTACGAGTTCATTTCTAGGGCTATTCAGGCTCCTATACGGAGCTGACCCAACCATTCCTGGAACTCTAGACAAACCTATTATTGGCACTCCTTTAGGGAAGAATTACAAAAAAATAAAGTCATCTATCAGAGTTCTGCAATTTTTGCTGCCTTTGAAATTATGCCGCTCCAAGCAGTTGATAATTTTGCTATGGTCTCGGATCAGGCCTAATCTACATAAAATATACAAGAGCGAATAGTGTGACTGTTTTTCTTCAGGAGTCCAAAAAATACTTCGATATTTCTCGAGACTTCAAAGTAACGATTTCGTCACCTAAAAACGCTTGAAAGGAACTTCTCAATGAAAATGAAAACCTATCGCTCTATTAACGGCTGATCAATTACCTTATCTAACAATAAGTGTATGAAAAGCAGAACACGTTTCAAGAACCGAATTCAAAATTTCCAGTGCCTAGCAAAAGCGTTTCAATGATGGAAGCAAACTTATTGACGAGCTCATTGCTAGGACTTCGTTTTTAATAACATCAACAAAAAGATGGCAAAATACGAAGATATAGGTACTACTTAAAATATTTAAGAGTGAAGAGTGCTTCTGGAATCCGAAGGCCTTCATCAGGTGCTCCCTAAGTTTCGACATTTCTCGATGCAGCAAGATCAACCAATTCGCAAGAGTAACTAGTTCGCTACCTGTTAACAAATAACTATCGAAAGAGAGGTTCAGATGAAAACGATAAGCTATCTCTTTACTAACGGCTTATCAATTAAAAATATTGTCTGTGTATATATTATCTCTGTGTCTTGTAAACTGTAACAATGAGCTTAACGCTGTTGTTGTTTATAAATCTATATCTATTATCAATAATGTGTTTTGCAGATCAAATTACGGATATTATCTACGATCTAGCAACACGTAAGTTATTCCTACAAGTCTCACAATTTAATTTAGAAATTATCAATTTCCAGTTGCTTGCGATCCAAACAATTGTCTACCATTTCTAAGCAATATTTGTCCTCTACAATTTGTCTGCGATGCATATTGTAAACAGCAACAACTAACAGGTTTATGTAGTAACGGTAAATGCGACTGTTTCAATTTTCCAACTACTACTAAATAATAAATGAATTCATTATTTGAAACGTAGTTTTAATCAAATTAATTAACCAGGAGGGGTTTTACGCGTTACGGATCAATATTTGACTATTTAATAACAATGATGATGATGATGATGATGATCAGAACTCTCAGGAAGTATGCACGAAACAGCTTAATCAGTATAACGTTGGTATTCCCCAAAAAAAAAAACACACAACAACAACAACAACAAAGTCTCCCATACTCGTATTTAAAACAATTGTAACAATAACGGAAAATTGTAGTTTTCCTAAAAATGTCGATCATGAAAGTGCGTTTTATTTTCACGATTTTCCTAATTTTATCGTTGATCATTTGTGTTGCCAATCTTCCAGTTGGTGAGCAAAACGGTAATTATATTGTAATTAATTGTGGCATAATTAATTATTACGATAATTTTCCAGATAAGAAGGAGATAACGTGCCAACAGATAACGGCTTGCAAAACGTACTGCAATAATATTAAGAAAGATGCGAATAAAATTGTACGAAATTGTGGATGTGATTGTCGAAAATTGCATAATCGAAATCGATTTGTTTTTGTGAAATAATTCAAATTGTTTTCAATGCAAATTTTGATTATATATTACAACGAATCATTTAGACTGTGTTAATTTGTTTTGATTATTACCTAATTAACTATTCTATGTATTGTATTCTGAACTATAACTGTATCTTGATTCGTATCTGTATTTTACGAGATTTATCTATGATCGTCTGCACAGTATTAGTGACTTATAGAAATTGATGTTGTGGTCTGATTAAATTATTAAAATGCAATACTCCTAATTTATTTGTCGAATTTTATTTCCCATTCTTCTAAATTTCCCATTCTTCTAAATTTCCGAGGGAAATTGCGGCTGTCTACTTTGCTTTGCAGTTGCAGACACCACCAGCGAAGGCGCCTCTACCATCTACACTACTAAAGGAGCCTTTGTTTCTACTGCACATGAAGAACGAGAAAGCCTTTATTTTTGCGTATGCCTCTCATTGTTTCACAGGAAATGCATCTAACTCCTTCCTTCAGGTTGAGTACTGCACTATTACCACGTAACACGGCTAGGATCTGTGTGAGGGATTTCATTCAACACAGTAAAAAGTCGATTGCGGCAATGAAGAACAACTAAGTGCCCATAATAAAAAAGATACGGTAACGGAGGAAAAGAATCCCGTTTTTTATATCACAATGGCGCAATCCAACTTTTCCACGTATAATTGGTTAGCTAGATTTTTTATTGTTTTTTTCTGTCAAAGCCGTTTTATTCCGACAGTAACTCTATTTCGGAGAGGCTAAAGAGAATTTCTCTAGGAATATCCGACGAAATGAAACGATTGGCCCTTAATCTGACAAAACTTAGTCTCTGAGTGGACCTACTATCAAACACGGTTCGAATCTCAATCAGTACTTTTTATCAATTAAAATAACAAAAGTGTACTGGCACAGAATTCCAAATCATAATAGCTAGCCTTCAGTGTATGTATTATCAACAAAAAATTAAAAACTAGGATCCAAACAGAGACCTATCTAAACCTGTATGGGCGAAATCATTTCAACCGTTTCTTTTTGCTAATTAATGCAATTTCCGTAATTAGCGTAATTTCCGACACCGTGGCCCCTTTTGGACGAAAGCCTGAGGCTTGAGTTTCATTGAATTATATACTAGAGCCGCCCCTGGTTTAAACCTTATCTAAACAAAATGTCGATGATTATAGTTGTTGTTTCGAGAAACATTTGAAATTAACGACTTGAACTTTAATCGTTTGGAGTCGACCTTACTTTTTATCAACACAAATATTTTTTTAATGATTTTTTTACTAAATAAGAGATTTAATTAATAGTAAATTCGTGTGTAAGTCCCCTTTATCCATGCATATGATGTAATAAAATTCGGCGAAACATCTATGAGACGTGCAATTATTCTCCTACCTTTTGACTGCAGCGCTAAATTGAGTCCGAACTTTCTTCGTTTGCCAGCAGCTATGGCTTGTTTACATTTAGCCTTAAATAATTATTCTTCACGTGTTAGAACTTTTGGTACCGGAAATCAAAGCCTACAAGTTCATTTTTCTCTAGAAGAGACCCTTCATCTGAACCTAAAAGCTTGTCAAATACGTTAATATTACGAGCAGAGATGGAACCACTACTTTGCTTCTTCCAGTAGAACTTTAACTTAAAAGACGATGCCGGAACTCTTGATATCGCGAATTAAAGCAAGCACTGCAAAAATCAACTTTTGCCAGGAAGGAACTCTTCATCTGTGCCTAGCAAAAACGGAAAAGTGCCTGCTTAAAAGGGCGTCAAATAACCGTTTAATATAGGTTTATACAGTCGAACCTGTTTTTATGCGACTTTATTTTTGTGCAATCTGTTTTATGCGATTTTTTTCATGCGGTATATGAATTTTAATTGTATTGGCACCATTGCAAAGTTTTCTTTATTGTACATATATACACTGCAAGACAATTTTCGCATTTAGGCGTTCATTTGTTACGAACTGTCTTACGAAAATGCACATTCTGTCGCTTTCTCTCGACACGGTAACAGCATATGCTTCGTATCCTAAGTTTTATCCGCAACTCGCGTGATTATGGATTTATTTTATAGTGAGATTAAAGGTAAATAAATTACTTTTTCCAATACTTACTGTTAAAGTCCTACTTTATCGACTTAGCCCTACTTTACCAACGAGTAACGGTAAAGTGTTTACTGGTGTTTACTTTACCATCGAGCACTCATAGCAACCAATAGCAAACAAACAAAAATAATTGCTAGTGTTTTAGAGAAATCCAATGTATTTGGTAAATCTTTGACGTATTTTCTAAGTGCGACTTTTTTTTGACCGCATAAAAAGAAATCTTTTTAATATGTTGTGAAAAATTATGTCTTATTAGTATCTATAAAAATTCAGATTTTTTTTGTGCAGCTTCTTTTATGCGGTCCCTATCTACCGCACAAAAACAAGTTTGACCCTAACAGCGAATGGCACCAGTACCGGCTTTTTTTAGGGGGTGGCGAGGTTGGGCTACGGTCCGGGATGGCAAATAAAGGAGGGCTGCAGACATCTAATTTTTAAAAAACAAAATAAAGAAATCTATAAAATTACACTGATGTACCCTGATAGAATATTGAAAAAGCAAAATTGCTATTGAATTTTTGTTTACTGATTGGGTCGTCAAAAAAATATAGCCCAAGGCGTCAGATTTGCTAAAGCCGGCCCTTTCTGGCACTATGTTTTCTTCTCTTAACAACGACGGCTTCTACGTCGAGGGCATCGTCTTGGACTCACCAAAATTAAGATAAGCTTAATTACAACCAAAAGATGTCTAGTGCCGTTAAAAAACTATAAAGCAATATTCTTATCAATAATAGTTGTTTACAAACTCTAAAAAGGTCACATTTGGAATTTCCAATCAATATCACGAATTCCAAATCAATATTATGATTGATAAAAGAATAATTACAGCTTTCACCTTGGATTTCCATATATTTCTGCTAAGATAAAACACAAGTTAAACTATTGGAAAGAGTAAATCCCCGTTTCTACATGAGAATTTCCAAAACTAATGAATTCACTGACAAGTATATATTGGACAACAAAAATTATAGGCTTCATCAGTTAATCATCATCATTTACAACAATGAAAACAACAATTATTCTCTTAATTGCTGCTCTATGTCTGGTAATTGTGACGACGGCATATCCCGTTGACGATCCAGCCGAACCATCAGGTAACATTATTTATTATTTTAATTATAATCCGATTTAATTTCATGGGAAAAATTCTAATCTACAGAACATCATTCGAGAGCCAAACGATGGACTTGTGATGTACTCAGCGTTGAAGCTAAAGGTGTCAAATTGAATCATGCCGCTTGTGCCCTAAATTGTCTCGTACGTCATGGGAAAACTGGTGGTTACTGTAATGGCCAACGTGTCTGCATCTGTCGCTAATTTATTCTCAACTTTAACAATTTATTATTAATTATTTAATCTTAATTCAATAAAATATTCAATCTGAAAGTCAGCTATTAATTTCTAAAGGACGGACACGAGCGGAATTCCCACAGAATCTCG